>PVIH01005908.1:8387-83328 GCA_004025045.1 Sigmodon hispidus
GGCTCTGGCTAGTAGTTAGGACAGTGCTCTGGGCTCTGGCTAGTAGTTAGGACAGTGCTCTGGGCTCTGGCTAGTAGTTAGGACAGTGCTCTGGGCTCTGGCTAGTAGTTAGGACAGTGCTCTGGGCTCTGGCTAGTAGTTAGGACAGTGCTCTGGGCTCTGGCTAGTAGTTAGGACAGTGCTCTGGGCTCTGGCCAGTAGTTGGACAGTGATCTTGGCTCTGGCTAGTTTACCCGCTGGGCTCTCTCGTGCTCTTCTCGAGCCTTCTTCACCCTTTCTATTCGTTCTTTTATCTCTCGCTCTTCACGTTTTCGCTCATATTTTCTCCGATGTTCAGCAATTTTTTGTGCCTGGAAAAAAGAACCACAGGAAATAAGTTTGCCTGAAATGTCTGAAAAAGTCAAGTGAAGTTTTGCTACAAGTTCCTTTGTCTAACAATGACTTGTGAAGGTTGATGACAGAGAAGAGACACCTTGCTCCCGTCAATTTACTCACTCATGTTCATATAAAGAATATCTAGTAAAACTCAACAGGTCCGGCAGGAGAGATGGCTCAGAGGTTAAGAGCACTGACTGTTCTTCCAGAGGACCAGGGTTCAATTCCCAGCAACCACATGGCAGCTAATTACAAGATCTGACACCTTACACAGTTATACATGCAGGCAAAATACCAGTTCACATAAAAATAAAATATTTTTTTAAAAAAACCCCAACAAGTCAAAAAGGAGGGGAAAAAACACATGAAAGAAAAGGGGGAAAGGGAACTAGCTGAGGGGAGAGTGGGAAGGGTAATAAAGCACACTGTGCACATGAGTGCCCATCTGAATGTAATTGGCCCCCATAATTCCATAGGGTGTGGCACTATTAGGAGGTGTAGCTCTGCTGGAGTAGGAGTAGCTTTGTAGGAGGAAGTGTGTCACTGCAGGGGGTGGGCTTTGAGGTCTCCTATTCTCAAACTTCATCCATTGAGACAGTTCCTTTTCTGTAGCCTATGGATCAAGATGTAGAACTCTCAGCTCCTCTCTAGCACATTTGTCTGCAGGCTGCCATGTCCCACCGAGATGATTACTGAACTAAACCTCTGAAACCATAAGCCAGCCATAAGTAAATGCTTTTCTCTATAAGAGTGCCTATTCTCAGCAATAGACCCTAACTAAGCATGTAATTAAAAAAATATTATTTTATAATTAACATAAGGTAATGAACTCATTAAAAGGCCAGTCTTTAAGAGCAATATCAAGTACATTAAACAGTATGAAACAAGAAAAGAATCTGGAATAGACTGTTTAAAGGAAATCCTCTAACCTCAAACAGATGACAAAGCTCAAGGATGAATACATTACAAATTTTAGGATAATTGTTACTTCATAAATTCTAACCACACCACAGTACTTAGGATTCATCAGTCACAAATCAATTCAGCAAAAAAACTATCATTAAAAACATCTGCCACAGGAAGGCAGATACTCAATACTCATACCAAGTTTTTACAACAGTCTGTCAAAGGTGGGGCTGAAGAAATGGTTCCGCAGTTAAGAGCACTGACTGTTCTTCTGGAGGACCCGAGTTTGATTCCCAGCTAACAACTGTCTGTAATTCCAAGATCTGACACCCTTACACAGTTATACATGCAGGCAGAACACCAATTAACATAAAATAAAAATAAATATTAAAAAAAAATGGTTAAGAACATCAGGAGCTTACAACTGTTTTTAACTCCAGTTCCAGATGATCCAATGTAGGTCTCCTATAGGCCTTTGCAGTACTCAAACATACATGCGGTCAAAACACCCATTTACATAAAATGAAAACAATATTTTAAAAAGTGGGGGACACAGCCAGGAATACTTAGTCTTGAACCCTGGGGTATAATTTTATGCTAAGTATATGATTAACACACAGAAGGCCCTGAATTCAACCCCTAGAACCCCTCAAAAATGGTTGGAAGGCAGAAATAGTCCTTCAAATGTTACTTTAATGTCTATACAAATAAGAACTTTATGTTCTAGAATATGTTCAACAACTATGCAAAGTTTACTGTAATGAAAAAAAAAAAAAAAAAGTGAGGTTGCATACACCTTTAATCCTAGCATTTGGGAGGCAGAGGTAGGATGATCTCTATGAATTCAAGGCCAGTCTGGTCTACAGAGCCAGTTCCAAAATAGCCAAGGCTACACACTGAGAAACTTTGTGTTGAAAAACAAAAAACAATTTAAAAAATAAATAAATATCCAGTGAGATGCTTAGGTTAAAGCAACTTCTACAAAGCATTGATGATGTGAATTCAAAAATGACTCTCAGAACCTTTACACACAACATATACACAGAAACACTAATAACAAATAAAAGGAGAAAAATATTAACCAAATTAAATCTGGTGATAAGTTAAATTCAATAAAACCCCTGTATTAAAACAGGATTATGGGGCTGGAGAGATGGCTCAGAGGTTAAGAGCACTCTCTGCTCTTCCAGAAGACCCGGGTTCGATTCCCAGCACCCACATGGCAGCTAACAACTGTCTGTAGTTCCAGTTCCAGGCAAACACCAAGGCAAATAAATAAATAAAGTTTAAAAAAAAAAAAAAAAAAACAGGATTATTAAGAATAAACTCATTGATATGCAATTTTGTATCTTTTTTTCATTCACTCATTCATTTGTAAATGCTGCAAAGGCACTCGACCACTAAGCTACATCCCCAGTATTTCTGCATTAAAAAAACAAAAACAAAAAAACAAAAAAAGACTTTTAGTTGGGTGGAGTGATGTACACTGAGTAGGCAGAGGCACTGATTTCTTTTCAGTCCCAGACCAGTCTAGTCTACACAAGAGGAGTTTCAGAACACTAGAGCCGAAAAGAGAAACCCTGTCTCAAAAACAACAACAAAACCAAAAAACCCAAACACTTAACAGTAGCAGTCTTTAAAAAAAAAAAAAGAAACAAAGAAATTAACCTCAAAAGGCCATTGTCCTTTGCATATACCTATTATATAAGGACAGAGCAGATGTCAGATGTCAAACATAACCCTGGGTCATATTTCCTGGTTTTCAATTGCTTTCCTTATTGTAATCCTGCCCACTTGAAAAAGGGCCTCTCTTCAAAACTAGAACTCAAAGATCTGCCTGTTTCTGCCTCCCATGTCATGTTTGCACCACCTTTCTGATTTTGTGTGCTATTCCATTGAAGCCCTGTAGAAAAGTCATCTATCCTGCTCTCTGACAGTGTTGGCAATGGGAAGCATGACTTACTAACAAAGTTTCTAAGTGGAGCATACTATCAGTGCCTTTAACCTCTACACAGTTCATGACCTCCAGGTCAAGTACAATGTGAGTCTTAAGGAATGTTCTGACATACCCGAGGCTGAACTTCTTTCAGCATTGCACTGGCATCCTCGTCATAATCCAGTTTACAGGCCAGGGCAAGATCATGAGCTGCTTCTTCCCAGTGACCCAGGAGTCTGAAACAGATATAACCTTATTGAAAGAGCAATTTACAAAAAAGCAGAGTCACAGAATGTTTTCAGTTAATTAGCTACAAATTTTTTTTAAAAAAAAAATTTATTTTTTTATTTATGTAAATTGGTGTTTTGCCTGCATGTATAACTGTAAAGGTGTCAGATCTGGAATTACAGACAGTTAGCTGCCATGTGGATGTTGGGAATCGAACTCAGGTCTTTTGGGAGAACAGTCAGTGCTCTCAACTGCTGAACCATCTCTCCAGCCCAGCTACAAATTCTTATCAACCAATTTAAGAACTGTCTTAACTGTGATGGTTAATCTTTTAAAAACTAGAAGGAACTGAAATTCTGAGAATAATTCTGATGTATTTAAAAGGAGAGAAAGCAGTAATTATCTAACACGAAAGACATTTTACATGGTATTTTTCATGCAGAACTGAGGGGAAAACTATGCCCATGTGCTGGCTTTATTGAGAAAACAACCAAAACCTGGTCCTTAGAACTCAAAGACCAGGGGTGGAGAGACAGTTGGAAATGAGGTGGAAAACATGTACAACATGGCATGAAATACTGCCACCTCCTCCAGACAAATGTAATAATTTATAAAGCCTAAGCCCAGCACAAACAGAAATGACACTATCACAGTCACAACACACAGACACAAACTTAAAATTATCTTTCTAAATACCTTGTTTAAGTCATTTATTTTAAATGAGCTATACTTAAGAACAATCCTGAATGCCAAGAAAGCCTTTATAATTTACTTGAGGAGTATGCTGCGCTAATGCAGTAACTAGAAAACACTGTTAAATATATGGTAGATTACAAAATCACATAGGGACAAAGACTTAAAAGGCAAACACTTAAATTTTAATTGAAAATTTCAGCATAAATGGAACTTCTTCACTCAGATTATGAATTTTTAGATATACTTTTTCTCGGCTGTGTTCACTGAAACGACAGTAAAGAGAGGAACAGAAACAGTAAGAAACCACAGAGATTTTAGTGCACATGAAAATCAACTATGGTTGCTTAGGAAAATAGCTTATTCTGAACTTGTAACCAGGCAGGTATAAGGTAACAGCAAAACACCACATGAGGGTCAATGGTTGATTTCAAAGACACCAACAATGTAGGAGTACCTCCTACTTCCATCCATACAGCATTAATACACTTGCTTCAACTTTTCCCTCTGACATACAGTCCTTCATAAAAATCCCTACTGTGAGTCATTTAATACATCTGTGCAAAGAATGGCTATTCTCTCCAGGCTGTGGTAGTGCCATGCCTCTAATCCTAGCACTGAGAAGAGGCAAGTAGATCTCTGTAAGTTCAAGGCCAGCCTCGTCTACAAAGTGAGTTATAGGACAGCCAGCGCTGCTACAAAGAGAAACTCTGTCTTAAAACAAACAAAAATAAAAACATCCAAGAGAGAGAATAATTGTATATTCAATACTCTAGCCTGAAAATTCTTCATTCATTACTGGGACCTGTCAAAAGGTCTGGATAAACGCACTTTCACTCAGTCTAGTAAACATTTCTAGAGTAAAACTTAAGTGTTTCACAAGTGTTTATGTCTTGGGGAAGTTCAGTGGACTGAGAACCTGATACAGGTCAAGTGTGAATAGAGATGAGAATGAGTGTGCACTCCGTGGGCTGTATCCGTCAGAAAGCACCGTTCACAGCGCTACGTCCTTAGTTACCTGTGTGCTCTCCCTCGCCACTTGTATGGCTGAGCTGAATCAGGGTTTATTTCAATGGCTCTGTCACAGTCTCGGATGGCAGCATTTGGCTTCTGTAATTTGACGAAGACGCTAAAAAAAATCAAGGTAGTACTGAGAAAAACTTCATTTCAAACTTTTGGGATTTCTACAGGAAAATTATTTAAACAACGGAAGATAAGTCTACAAAAGGTACTTTTTTATAAATGTTTTTACCTGGCTCTCTTGGCATACAGAATAGCCAATCGAGGATTTAGCTTGATGGCGTCAGTAAACAAGTCAATGGCTTTCTGCAGCTCACCTGAAGTGAAATAAAACTTAGTAAGAAATAGTCAAACGACAAAAATATTAATAAAAACTTTGACTTTTTAATCTGAATAAGAATTATACATTTTTTTTTTCAGACTACTTTGTCAAAAAAAAAAAAAGACTGTAGAGATGAAAGACACCAAGTTCCAGATTTGATGCCTTCTTGTGGTCTCCATGGGCACCAGAATTCTCAAACACATAAAACAATAAAAATAATTTTAAAATATATTTAAAAGTCGGGTGTGGTGGCATATGCCTTTAACCTAGCACTTGGGAGTCAGAGGCAGGAAAATCTCTGTGAATTCGAGGGCAGTTTAGTCTACAGAGGAATCTTCAGGACAGCCCAGGCTGTTTCACAGAGAAAATGTTTTGAAAAACAAAACAACAAAACAAACAAAAAATGTTTGTTTTTGCTTAAAAAAAGCAAGATGATACACATTTGTAACCCAGCACCCAAAACTCAGAAGCTAGAGGACCACAAAGGGGAGGAGAGTCTCAGGAAATCTGCCCTGCAGGAAGACTGTCTCAAAAGAAAAGACCCACATGGTAGTAGCGCAGGATGAACTTCTGAGAGCTGTTCTGTCTACACATGAACAGTGCAACCAAAAAATAAAAAATAAACGGGGAGCCGGAGCAATGGTTAGGAAACTTACTGCTCTTGCAGAGGACTCAGATTTGGCTCCTGACACCTACAATGTGGCTTACAACCATTTCTAACTATAGTTCCAGGAGATCTAATATCCCGTTCTGTCCTCCAAGGGCACCAGGCACACATGGGGTACACATACATACAGGCAAGCAAAAACATACACATAAGAAATAAATCTTTTTGGGGCTGGAGAGATGACTCAGCGGTTAAGAGCACCATCTGCTCTTCCAGAGGACCTGAGTTTGGTTCCCAGCACCACATGGCAGCTAACAACTGTCTGTAGTTTTAGTTCCAGGCAAACAAATTAAAAAAAAAAAAAAAAAAAAAAAAAAAAAAGAAATAAATCTTTTAAAAATCCAAAACATTGCAAGTGGTAGTGATCCACTCCTTTATTCCCAGCACCCAGGAGGTAGAGGCAGGAAGATTTCTGTAAGTTTAAGATTAGCTTTGTTTAACAAAGAGAGTTCCAGACAGCCAGAACCATTACACAAGAAACCCTGACCCAAAAAACAAAAAATAAAGTAATTTTATGCTGGTCACCTTAGTTTTACTTGTCAGAAGATTAAGTTTAAAAAGAATAAAGTGCCCACATTAATTTCACAAGATTGGTAAGAAAACAAGAGTATTGCCTAAGTTAATAAATATGGAGATATTTAAGCCATTAAGACATTAACCTTTATTCACTGTTAATCATTATTTGTCTGTATGTTTTTATAAATGTATGCACACATGTTGGGGTCAGAAGATAGCATTGGATCTCTTGGAGCTGAACTTACAGGCATTTGTGAGCAACTCAACATGGGTGTCAGAATCCTAGCTCTAGTCCTTGTGACAGAATGGATGGCAAGCATTTTTAATCACTGAGTATCTACCAGCTCCACATTCTTTAAAGCTTTAAATGTAATGAATCATTCATTTATTCCTATTTGTGTATGCATCTTTGCGGAAGAAATCAGGACTTTTTTAGACTTTTTTAAATCTCCTTCCACCGTGAGTCCCAGGAATTAAACTCAAATTTCTAGGCTTGGTAGCAAGTACCCTCACCCAGTAAGCCATCTTACTGACCCAAAAGTTTTTGTTTCTCTTTTCCTCCTTTTCTTTTGTAAAAAACTAGTCCTCTAAAAGAAGCTATCCAACAAATAAAAAAGAATTAGAAAAGTTCTTTGTGTGGCACAATTTAATTCTCAGGGCAAGACAACTACAGAACTTTAAATGTCAAATTTTGTTGAGAAAAATATTTACTTTATTAGAGAATATGGAATTTCAACAGACCACAATAACAAAACACACAAAAAAAGTCTTATTAGTGCCAGGAGGGGTGGCACACAGGCAGGTAGATTTCTCAAAATTCAAGATCAGCTTAGTCTATATAACGGGTACTAGAATACCAGGACTAGCCTTATTTTGTAATATGTTATACACACATACACACATTATAGGTATATACACATTATAAATATATAATAGTGTGTGTATGTATGTATATTACAGGTATAGTTTTTTCTGGTAACAAAGATATACCATGTTCTTTTTTTATCTTTCTTTTTTTCCAGACAGGGTTTCTCTGTATTAATAGCCCTGAACATCCAGGAACTCTGTAGACCAGGCTGACCTCGAAATAACAGAGATCTGCCTGCCTCTGCCTCCAAAGTGTGAGGTTAAAGGCGTGCGTTACCACAGCCTGGCAGATATACCATGTTATAAACTAAAAATTTACCCTCAGTACCAGAGTTCAAACCCAGGTCTTTGCATAATTCCACACAAATGTTCTATCCCTCCAGCACTAATTCAACAGTTAATTTCCACTCTACATCCAAATCTATTCCCCCATCTCCCTGAGCAAATAAACTGTTCTTCCATTTATCTAGGTCAGATGCTGGCAAACTGTTTTCTGAAAACAGCCATTACTTTATACTTTGTAGATAATACTAAGCCCAAGTTGCCATCTGAGGGAAAAGCTGGCACTGGTAGGTGCCACAACTGAATCCAAAGTAAGGCACTTACTATCTGCTTTTCCAAGCCAAAGTGACTTTGCAACTCAAAATACCTGATTTAAAATGTTAAGCTTTGATCCATTTGCCTATATTATAAAATCAGAACTAGGTCAAATTTATACAAATTGACAACTTGTCTAAAAAACAGGAAAAAAGAAACTGTTAAATGACACCATTTAATAGTTTTGTTCAATCTTGCTAAGATTGCAAGAAAAACAATATGTAAAAGAAAGTGACAAAGGGCTTAATAAAGAAGGGCTAAGGAGATGGCTCAGATGTAGATCCCATCTTACTCTACAGGAACACTCTGATCTGGTGTTCAGCACTTCAGACTAAGGCAACAATAACGTGATAATACGGCAAAGGAATTAACAATTCACAATCTACCCAGGCCCAGGCTGTGAATATATACAACTAGTACGAGGGAAGTTTTTTATTTTATTTCTGAGTAGGGGACACTAACAGAGGTCAGAGGTCAACTGAATGAGGAGTGGGTTTTTCCTACTTTACGAGTTCATGTCATCAAGACTAGCGGCGACCCCATGGCCCATACCCACTAAGCCATCTCACTCACTGGCTGTTAGTAAAGTATGTGTGTGTATACATACATATATACACACACATTATAACACTGCAAGCATGCATAACTTCAAACAGATACACAGCCAGTTAGGTAGTAAGACAATTAAAACTATTGTGGAAAAAGACTAAGACACTGGCTACCAACAATGGGTTTGAATCCAAAGATGAAACTGGTGAACAACATTACATGAAGTAATAAAGCAAAAGTAAAAATATTCTAGTACAGTGAAAATCAGACTGGAATTTAAAACAAACAAACAAACAAACAAAAAAACCTCAAGTAATGTTTGTAAGGCTGGCTTTACTTAACACTGGAAGAAGAGAAATAACTCCACAAAGCTTGCCTGGACATTGATATAAAATGATGTGGACTCATGGACTTCTAGAGTGCTTAACCAAGCATCCTGAGACCCTGGGCTCAATCCCAGCACAGTGTGTGGTATGTGTTCATGTGGAGGAACAAGGTAACAAGACAATACATCCTGGCACATATCTCCAATCTCAGTAACTAAGAGGCAATATTTATAGTCTGATCACAGTAGATAGGAACATCTTCAAATGTTATATGAAGTACTGGTGTTTAGGCAAAACAGTAGTTCTTGGGTATGAAGGTGTCTCACCGCTTTGATCCCAGAACTCAGGAGGCAGAGGCAGGTGGATCTTTCTGAGTTCAAGTCCAGCCTGGTCTATAAAGCGAGTTCCAGGCCAACTAGAGCAACATAGTATGACCCTGTGTCAATAAAGAGAGTTCTAATAAAGGCAAAAAAGAAAGAAAAGAAAAAAAACCTTCCAAATATTGAGGCAATTGTAGAGTACAAGAATAAGCAAGCAACAAGGACCTAACCTAAAAAGATGATACAATGAGCTGGGAATGGTGTGAAAGCCTAAAGCTCTGGCATTCAGGAGGCTAAAGGGGGAAGATCTTAATAAAGGCCTGTCTCTGGCTACATAGTGCAAGTTTTGTGCACATGCTAAACTAGCTCTACTACATATAGACCAACACTTCCCCATCCCATCCTGTCAAGCAGCCAATATGGAACAACACTGTTTAACTCACACTAAAATAAGACTTTAAGTCATCTAAGTCAAGTGCAAATGAAATCAGCATGTGACAATGACACATCAAAGTTATAAACTACTCTGCATTCAACGTTACTGATAACAGTCAAAAGTTTATGATTATAACAATCCTAGCTTATGATCACTTGTTCTAACAATAACTAAACTTAAATAATAGTTTTTTTAATTACATTTTTAGGAACTTAAGAGATTATTCAGTAATTAACAACTCGTGTAAAAACCCAAGTTTCATTGTCAGCACCTGTTAACTGCAGTTCCAGGCGCTCCGACATCCTCTTCCGGCTTCTATAGGCACCAGGCATGCACATGGTGCACACACATATATGGAGAAAAGCACTCAAACATAAAAAAATTTTAATTAAAAGGAGCATGCCAAAGAACACCTGAGGGCCAGGGGAGAACCTGGGGAAATGGTTCTCTCTTCCTACTATAAGAATCAAGCTCAGGTCAGTAAGACTTGGTATAAGCCATCTTGCTGCCACCAACAGCAATTGTCTGCAGCCTTAAAATTCAGGAACTATATCTCCAAAAGTGTTTGGTCTATGAACACCACTTATCAAAGGGATTACTATGTCAAAAGTTAGGGGTTGGCAGGGTTTTTGTTTATTTTTTTTATTTTTTTGAGTTTCTGTGCAGTCCTGTCTGTTTCGAAACTTGTAGACCAGGGTGGGCTTGAACTCAGATGCACTTACTTCTGCTTCCCAGTGCTGGACTAAAGATAGGTGCCACGACCACAACCACCTCGCTCCTTTCATCTTTTTAAAAGCTGCTTTAGAGCAAAGAAAGGCCACGATACATGTAGGAAGAGGCTAAGTCAGATCTGTCTATGCTGAGGTAATGTAACTGATGCTGAATAATTTTATACCCTTTGCCATGAGGAAAGGGGTGGCTAGTCAGACAGTAGGCTCATAGTATCTTATTCCTTCACACTTACGCTATTAACCGTCACTGCAGTAGAAGGAGAAATACTCACACAATTACAGAAATACAGTAAAAAGAACACATTACTCACCGTCATTTAGGGCTTCAATGGCAGCCCCCTTCTTTTCATTTGCTTGATCCATCATCTCCTCAGTTATCTAACAGGAAATTGAAAGTTATCTCACAAAGAGTGAAGCAAGCACAAGAAGGGACCAAATCACTATCTAGACATTCATGCACTCGCCTTCAGTAGTGAAAAACTATAGAGTTAAGTTAACCTTTTACACTAAACATTTCACACCTGCTCTCGGAAGGACTTTTGCTTTGCTTCCTTCCAATCGTCTTTCCTCCTCCATGAGAACTATCCACAAAATTATATCCAGTCTCTTCATAAAATGTAAATTAGCGCCTTTTACATTTCAATCATAGAAGACATAGGTCTTATTCTTTTATTGCCGTAAAAATCTTGTGAATTCGTATTTGAGTTATGAGAACAAATAACAAGGACAATGCTGACAGTACAAAGACTCACAACAACATCTCCTGACGATCCTATCTAAAGTTGAATATTTGGTAATAACTCTATAACTATATCCACCTTATTCCCTCTACTGTGTGAAACACCTGTAGGTGCCATCTAAGAAAATGATTTCTGCCAAGCACTAAAAGCTCAGTGTTAATCTCAGTCCTCAGGAGGCAAAAGGAGAATCTTTAAGGTCAAGGCCAACCTGGTCCACACAATGAGTTCCAGGACAATTAGAGCTACACAGTAAGACCCTATTTTGGTGGTAGTGGTACAGCAGGAGGAGGAAATGGAAAGAATTTGCTATGTCTAGGAACAGAAAGCTAGCTATCTTTATATCTTAAAAAAATGCAATAAAGTGACAAGTTACTCAATTTGTAAAACAAGCTAGTTGTGGTAGCACACACCTTCATCTCAGCATTTAGGAGGCAAAAGCAAAGGACTGCTCTGAAACCAAGGTCAGCTTGGTTTACTGAGCCAAAACCCTTACAAGGTAAAAACAACAACAAAAAGCAAACTTAGTTCCTGTACACAAAAAAATTGTATAAAACAGAAACCAAGTCTATAAACTAGTTTCCAAGAACACATAAGACTTTCACAATTAAGAAAAAATGCAATTCTATTAAAGAAACATAAAAATACTTTCAAGAAATTTTATGACACATATATAAAAATGTGCAATCCAGGACACACAAATCAAAGAAAATGGAGTACTTGTCTCACTGAGTCTGACATATCTTACAAAACAGGATTTCCAGATGGACCTATTTTCCAGCAAAACAATATAATTTCATCCTTCTTTATAGATTAGTAAAAATCCACTGTGTCTACACTTATATTTTCTTTTATCTCTGTGGTGACCATAGACCCATTTATTTGCAAGCTTAGACACATTTGATAAACTGGGATGTAGTAACTGTGTAGTTGGGGGCGGGCTTTGAAGTTTCAAAAGCCCACCAAGGACCAGCAAGTACCACTCTCTTTGCCTGCTGCTATAGCTCAGAATGTAAAGCTCGAAGCTACAATTCTAGCAGCTTGTCCCAGCCACGATGATAATAAACTAACCCTTTGAAACTGTTAAGAAAGCCCCCAACCAAATGCTTTCTTTTATAAGAGTTGCCTTGGCCATAGTGTCTTTTCACAGCAACAGAAGAACCCACTCCCCTGTTGACAGACAGTCAGGCCAAGTCCCTAACTTAGCTATTGAGACAGTGCTTCAATAGTCTTAGATATCCAAGTGTGCCTATGGCATGCTGACCTACAAATCTGTACTCTAGATGAAAATGGGGTAGGGTGAGAGAACAGTAGGCTTCAATTTGTCTTTATGAAGATAACAAGACACAGCTGTACAGAAGTGTGGCATTAGTACAAAGGAAGGAACACGCAGAACAGTCCCTAGAGGGCCACACACAGTAAACAGTATATCAGCACTGGTGAAAAGAAACTCCAATAAAGGTTCTGTTGAGTAAATTAACAACCAAATAAAATAAAAGCTTTAGAGTTTGGCATGGGGATATATTTCTGTAATACTAGCAATTGGGAGATTGAAGCTATAGAATCATATTGTTTGAGGACAGTCTGGGCTACATGGGATGTTCAAATAATCAGAAGGAAAAGGCTTCAGATTTAGGTTGGCTGAGTGCTTGCTTAGAATGTATGAAGTCCTGGATCTCATCACAGCATCCCATAAAATTAGGCACTGGGGCAAGACCTGTATTTAGAGCATTTGGGGAGCTAAGGCAAAAATTTCCAAGTCAGCTTGAATTAAGAGACCATGCTCAACCCCCACCCAGTAAGACAGGGGGAAAAAAACAACTTTAAAAAAAATACAATACTGTTTATAAACTTCCTCCTTTAGCCCTTTGGAAGGCCATTAATCATGGTTAATTTAAAACTGTTTTCCATTCATCTTTCCCAAGTACCAGTTTTCACCTCTGAGGAGGGGCTCAAAGTACTTGGAAAATAATGTACAAGTACATAAATGACATTTAAAAATGACAATTTAAACCAAGAGGCAGTAGCACATAACTTTAATCCCAGCACTCAGGAGGCAGAGGCAAGCAGATCTCTGGAATTTGAGGGCAGCCTGGTACAACCAGAGCTGTTATATATACGGAGAAACTCTGTCTTCAAAAATAAAAACAAAAAGACAATTCTAGGGGGTTCAACAGTTAAAGGCACGAGCTGCTTTTTTCAGAACACCTGAGTACAAGTCCTAGTACCCCATGGCAGTTAACAACTATCTGTAACTCTAGTTCTAGGATATCAACATCCTTTTCGGCATCCTCGGACATCAGGCATCCAACATGGTACAAATATATTTGTAGACAAAATACTCATACATAAAATTTTAAAATTAAAAAAATCCTCAAAAAAACCAATCTAATTGTAGGTATATGCTTTAGGGGAACAACTTTACAGATAAATCAAACTAAAGTAAACTTAAAAAAAATAAGTAAACCAAAGCACAAGATTTCAGAGATAATTAAAAATTCCATGGCAATTTGCAAAGACTGAAAAAAATGTGTCAAAATGCTGTAAGTCAAAAGAAGATTATGTATTTCTTGAGAGTCATGTTATAAAATAATCCCAAAACTGGGGAACTTCACTTTCCTAAAACAAATCATTAAATTTACCTCTGAATTTTCATCTCCCATTTCTTGAGGGGCATCAGTGTCCGGCTCAATTACACCTTCACTGTCAATTTCTGCAAAAGTTGAAAACCACAAAATTAAAACCTAAGTTAAAAGTGTGGGATAGCCTAATAGCCGTTACTTACTTGAAACTGTTCAAATCAGATGTGATTTGGGTATAACACAGGAGTAAAACACTTGCCTAGTGTGTTGGAGGTCATAGGTATTAATACACCTCAGAAAGACAATGAACTAGTTGTTAATATAGCTATGAGCTAGTTTCACCTGAAACATTATACATTATACATTATAGACTACTTTCCTGTTAAAAATAACTACTAATAACTATTAAGCCTACTACATAGGGTAGGCTAGGAAGATGGCACTGTAGTTAAAATTAAAAGCACTGGCTATTATTTCAGGATACAAATTTGATTTTCAGCACCCACATGATGGCTCACAACCATCCATTAAGTCCAGATTCCAGGGGATCTGATGTCCTCTTCTGGCTTCTGAGAGCAACAGGTATGCATATGGTGTATAGACTCACATGCAGAAACCTGCATACATCAAATAAAAACTTTAAAAAAAAAAGAGAATGCTACTTAAACGGTTGGGCCAAGTCAGACAGTTATTGTAGTGATAACGATGGTAATGTGTACAGGGTGTTACATAAAAACACAGCATTGATTTAGTTTCTGAAAGTCACTTAGGAAAGATTGAAGGCCAGAGAGATGACTCAGCAAGTAGAGTGCTTGATCCAAAGCCTGACCTTGAGTTCCTTCCGTGGAATGCCACACAGTAAAGGAGAAAACTGACTCCACAAAACCTTCCTCGTGAGCAAATTAACGAATTTCTCTAAAAATTCTTTCCAGAGATGTACCACAATGTTTTTAAAGACATTTATGCAGATAGTACAAATTATAGAGTAATTGTAGCTAATGTAAAATACTATTTCATTTTAATAGAATTAACTTTAAAAACCAGATGTAGAAAAATTCTATAAAACTCAAGAAAAAGTCTGTAAGTCAGTATTATAACCAAACTAGTAAATAAAACCAGCCACCTAGCACTCAAACTGCTTAACAAAAACCACCCATTGGATTAAGTTACCCAGGTATCTAAACATGTGCTCACCTAGATCACTCTCCTCACTTGATGGTTCATCCGTCTTTATGTCTTCCTCTGTCTTACTATCTCTCTTTTCTTCCTAGCAGTAGAAAATTAAAAAGTACTGTCAGTACTTGGAAACGTGTTTGTGTATGCATATACAACATATACATATAAATTTTTATCCTATTCAAGTATACTGTATTTCAGTGGTGGACCATCCTTTTACTTCTCATTTCTATAGGTCTAGTACCTTACTCAAATCTTTAGGACAAGAATTTTAGAATTTAAACTGTCTGGTATTTTAAAAAGCAAATACAATTCATATACTATGCACTAACATTCTTTCATAGACACTCTCCATAATCTAACATTTTGATTATACATGGGAACTCATGTAGAAGCCTGGGGATCAGGAGCTTATAAGTCAACTTATGCTGCCTGAGACTCTGTCTCAAAAAATAATGTGAAAAAAAATACTTTGTACAAAATGAATCATATTATTCTTGACTGACTGTAACACTGAAAACAGACAAGACAATAGGGTCATTTGAAGACAGAAGTCTGAGGTCAGTCTGGGCAACAACATAGGACTGTATGCAAGCACATTTTCAGATTATGGTTGTTTTTGTTTTATTTAAGACTACTTTATTAAATAGTGTAGCCCTGGCTGTCCTAAACTCGTTCTATAGACCACGCTGGCCTCAAACTGATAGATCTGCCTGCCTTTGCCTCCAGAGTGCTAGGATTGTATTTTAATAGCCAATGTGTCCTAAATACTTCAGTTTTCAAAAGTTGCTCAGTTTGAAAACTGCAAAGAAACCACCTGTCAAGTTGGAACAAAGAAATCGAAAAGAATTGAAAAGAGAACATGATGGAAAGCAAATTTCCTTCCTACCTTTTAGTACCCACGGTTTCTTATCCATTCTGATACAAGAGAATAGAAGATAAATTTGCACTTTCATATTAGAAAAAATATCTCTTCCAGCCTGATGTGGGATGTCTTTCTGTATGCTATGAACTACCACTGGATAATAAAGGAATTGTTTTGGTATAGGAAAAGAAGCTTACAGGCAGGCAGGAAATTCAAGCATTGATAAAGCAGAAGGGTAGAGTCAGAGAAAGATGTCTTGAGCTGCCCTCATAAAGCAAGATGTAATGAAACACAGGTAAAGCCACTAGCCACATGGCAAGATATAGATTAATAAAAATGGACTGAGTTAAGTTGTAAGAGCTAGCAAGTAATGAGCCTAAACCAAAAGCCAAACAGTTTGTAATTAATATAAGCCTTTGTTTGATTATTTGGGACTGCTAATATGGATCTCGGGACTAGGCAGGGCCAGAAACTTATTAAACCAGCCACCTCTATCTACTCATCCAACTGTCAGTAGGTAAGAAGTAATTTAACTGTATGTTTTATGTTCCTTCCTTCTTCCAATCTTAAAAAAACCAAAGTCAGGCAATGGTGGCAAATGCCTTTAATCCCAGCAGTCGGCAGATCTCTTTGAATTAAGAGGTCAAACTGATCTACAAAAATTCCAGGTCTGCCAGACTGTCCTCCATCTCCCCCACCCCCGCAAAAAAGCAGCATATTTCCAGGGTAAAGTTTAAAGTCTCCACTTCAATTCTAAAATATTTGTTGAGTAACAAATGCGCAAAATTATTGGTTAGCACATAATAATGCTCATGTTATGTACATTACATGAACACAGAAGCCAAAGAATGTTGGATGTCTTCATTAGTAACTCTCCACCTTATTTGTGAAACAAGGTCACTTAACTAAATGTCTTCTTTCATTTTTTCATGCCTGGTGTTCGTATATACAATTTGCTTGTGGTGGCTTAAATGACAATGGGTTCCATGAGCTAATATATTTGAATGTTTGGTATCTACCAGTAGAACTGTTTGGGAAGGATTAAGAGGTCTGGTCTTGCTGGAAAAGGTATATCATTAGGGGATGGCTCTGAGGTTTCAAAAGCACATGCCATTCTCAGCTGCCTTGTGCTTGCTTGTACATTAGGAAGTAAGCTCTTAGTTATGGGTCCAACATCATGCCTACCTGCCCTGCTGCCATGCTCCCTCCATAATGTTCATGGACTAATACTCTGAAGTTTCTGTAAGACTGCAATAAACCCTTCTAAAAGCTGTCTCAGTTATGGTGTCTCTTAATAGAAAGAGAAAAAGGGCACTATGACAGTGCCCTGATCATACAAGTGACAGGGAGCTACAGATTTGTCTGGCTGCCTGACCATCCTAAGATTAAAGGACTATGCCACTGTTTCAAAAAGCTTCATCTATTAAGCTGATACGAACATAGGGTCATCTGGAAAGAGGAAACCCCCGAATGAAGGAATTGCCTAGGTCAGAATTGCCTCTAGCTATGTCTGTGAAGCACCTTCTTAATAGTAATTAATGTAGGAGAGGTTAGCCCACTGTGGGCAGCACTATTCCCTAGGGAGCTGGGCCTGAACTGTATAAGAAAAGTAGCTCAGTCAGATGTGGCATACACCTTTATTACAAGCAGACAGTTAACTAACTGTGTGAGTTCGAGGCCAATCTACTCTACATAGAGAGTTGCAGGACAGCCAGAGCTACACATGACTTTATATACATTTATAAAGCAGCTGAGTCAGTAAATAGCATTCTTCCGTTCTGTCTTAAACTTCTACCCTGGCATTTCTCTAAACATTTATCTTCCTGGCTTTCATGTCATACTAAACACTCCATAGCTTTCCCAGATCAAAGTTCCAAACTTGTCTGCAGTCTGACACCAAACCAACTTGGTCAGACTCACCACAGCAACAAATCCATGCTTCTAGCCAACAGAAAGCAAACTAGGACAGAATTAATGGCAAAAGTATGGCCACCACACCCAGCTTCACACTAGTATTACTAAAATCTGTAGGGCTTTTAAAGTTTTTATATTAACATGAGGCCTTGGAGACAAGAAAGGAAAGGTCATGGTTTAATATCATGTTTGTCAAGGTTGACAAGGGGTAAAATGCCAATAGTTAGCTTCATCTGTCAATTGGACATAAACCTATAGTCAGCTGGGAATAGAGAACCTCACTTGAAAATTGATCAGACCCTACAGGCCCGAAGCCTTCCTTGTGAGACATTTTAATTGCTAATTGATTAGAGATGTTCAGCCAGCTTTGGGAGGTACTGCCTCTAGGCAAGTGGGCTTGGGCTGTATCTAAGCCATCTATTAAGCATCATCCCCCACAATTTCTGCTTCAGTTTCTGCCTCCGGGTCCCTACTCTGAGCTCCTGTCCTGGCTTCTCTTTATGATGGACTATAGAGCTGAAATAAACCCTTTCCTCTCCAAGTTGCTTCTAGTCATGACGTTTACAACAGCAACAGAAAGCTACTACACACCTTCAGCTTTCAGTTTTTAATACAGAATCTCTTTATAGCCCTGACTGTCTTGAAATGTGCTCTATAAACCAGACTGACCTCAAATTCAGAGAACTGCCTGTCTCTGCCTCCCCAGTGTTGAGATAAAGGTATTCGCCACTGCCAATCTGCAATACCCAGCTTTTTAAGTATGGGTTAGGGTTAGGGTTAGGGTTAGGCCCTCATGTGAAAAGTAAAGTTGTTTTAAAAACTGAGTCATCTTGGGGCTGGAGAGATGGCTCAGTGGTTAAGAGCACTGTCTGCTCTTCCAGAGGACCCGGGTTCGATTCCCAGCACCCACATGGCAGCTAACAACTGTCTGTAGTTCCAGTTCCAGGCAAAACACCAAGGCAAATAAATAAATAAATAAAGTTTAAAAAAAAAAAAATGTGAAAAAAACTGAGCCATCTTGTGTGAGCTTTTATTTTTTTTCTTTTTGTTCAGGGAATGAATATATCACTAGGTAATCCAGAATGGCCTGGAGATTATGTAACACAAAATGACCTAAATTCTTGATCCACTTGCCTCTGTCTCACAAGTGCTGAGATTATAAGTATTTATCATTACATCTGAATGATAATCTTCTTATACAAATTAATTAAGCCTTTAAGATTCCAAGTAAAACAGATTTTCCCAATTAATTAGAAAACCTGGGTGTGTGTGGGGAGGTGGTACAGGCGAAATAAAAACTCCTGAAGACTATGTTAAATGTTATTTGCCTTTTCATCTCCTAACTTCAATCATGGGCAACCTCCCTGATTGATCTTGCATGCCATTCTGCCTTCCAAGTGTGCTAAAACAAAATCATGATTCATATTCTTCATCATCAGTAATCTCCCCTAGGTAGCAGGGAAAAGAATGAGAATGTGAGGTATTTATTTCCTCACGCTGCTACTAAAGAGACAAGGAAAAGCAGTAGAGTTTACTATTTACAGGTGATCAAACACACAGGCAACATTTATAAAACTCTAAATTCTCAGTTTTAAATCAGCTTCCAGATTTGGTCTAAGAGAAATTTTTCAAAGACAAAAAATTCAAAAGATCATATTTCTAAGTGGAGATATTAAGAATAATAAAATTTGTGAAGAGTAGTTTTTAAAATGTTAAAAAAAAAATAGGGTCTTATCTCTAAAAAAAAAAAAAAAAAAAAAGGTGAACTTACCTTGATATTTTCTTCTGGCTTAACTTTATGAGTAGCAGGTGGTACTTTACCCCCCATGCTTAAAATAAAAGAAGATAGTTTAGAATATTTACCATAAGTTCACTAAAAGCAATGAGCATATACCTGTAACAAACTAAATGTTTTGATAACCTTTGAAAGCTTAGAAGAGTACACTCTCAATTAATATAAATGCTTTATTATAAGTAAGTTTGTGAACTTTAAATTACTTTAAATTGTTTTGGGTGTGATAATTAATAAAACCTTTGCCCTGTCTCTTATGAGCTTAATAAACTTCTATTATTTGCCCTGCCTTGCAAATAGTCTAGGACAATGTAAAAATAATACAATTCAAACGGGAGAAGATTACAAAAGAATAAGTTTACATATTTTGTTTGCTATAGATTCAGTAGTCAAGAGTAGAATGTCTTAAGTGGATGACAGGAAAAACAAATCAGCAGAAACAAAAGAAATTTAAGTATTTAACAAAGGTCCCTTAAATGTCATTTCTTTTTTTAAAAAAAGATTTATTTATTATGTATACAGTATTCTGCCTGAATGTATGTCTGGACACCAAAAGAACACCAGATCTCATTGCAGACAGTTGTAGCTACCATGTGGTTGCTAGGAATTGAACTCAAGACCTCTGACAGAGCAGCCAAGTGCATCTCTCCAGCCTCCTGTCATTTCTGTGTGAAGTGTACAAACGGAGGTAGAAGACAACATTAAGGAGTCAGTTCTCTTCCACAATGGGGTCCCAGAATCAACCTAGGTCATCAGGTTCAGTTAGCAAGCTAGCACTTGACCTAGGGAGCCACCATACCAGGCCATCATCATTCCTGTTATGACTAGAGCAGTACTACCCACATTTACATTCCTTGCCACTGATAGAATCTGGATGTATGTATCTAAGCTGAATTTAGATGAGCATAGGTTTCCAAGTTCTTTACACCAATTTACACTAGTTATCAACAATGCATGAAAATTGTAGTTACTCAATCCTACACTTTGCTATTACCCACTCAAAGCTTCAGCCTTCTCAGGTATATGGTAATATTTTATTGTAGTAAGTTCCTTTTCATATAATCTTGGCCATTTGAAGAGCCATTTTTATTATGTTCGACTCTCACTCGGGGTTTTCATTACGTTATCTTATTTGTGGACATTCTGTCTGGGAGCCTGTCAGTTTCATGTACTGCAAATATCTCCTCTCATCTGTGGCATCCTTTAATGTTCTCATAAGCACAATATGAAGCACAAGTTCAAATGCAAAGCAGCAAATGGAAAAACAGTTTTTGGTTTTTTTTCTTTTTTTCTTTTTTTTTTTTTTAAAGAAAGCTTGAAAAAAAATGGTCCAGCAGTTATGAGCTCTCACTGATCTTCCGAGGGCTGGGTGGGCTTCAGTTCTCAGTACTGACATGGCAGCTCACAACTATCTGTAACTCGAGTGAAAAGCTTTAAGTGTTTGTCTGCATGTGTGTATGTACACTTATGTATGACACATAGTTGTGACCGATGGCATGGGTACAAGGATTCTTCTTCTGGGATTACAAGGGTGTTTCTCATCATTCAACTCAATTTAACATTTCTTTTTTTTAAAAAAAATATTTTATGTAAATTGGGTGTTTTGCCTGCACGTATAATTATGTAAGGATATCAGATTTGGAACTACAGACAGTTGTTAGCTGCCATGTGGATGCTAGGAATCAAACTCAGGTCCTCCAGAAGAACAGTGCTCTCAACCACTGAGCCATCTCTCCAGCCCAACATTTCTTTTAAAGGACCATTCATTCAAGAAAAAAATGGGCAGTTTTCCTAATCTTACACACACACATACACTCCCTTTCCGTTATTCAAAACACTGAATGAATAATATGTTTATATATGACAAAAGAAGTGGGGGAGGGTGGCACTCAGCGGTCAGAATCAGACTAGTCTCTGTGAGGTCAATGTCAACCTGGTCTACGGAGCTAGATCGAAGACAGCCAAGGCCACACACAGAAACCTTGTCTCAAAAAAACACAAATCAACAATAAAAAAAAAACCCAAAAAATTTACATGATCCAAATGCCACGATTTCTGCATAAAAAAATAAAAAAAAAAAACTTTTCAAGGATACACAGTAACCATGGGCTCTTTTAAGTTAAATTTTAATGAAGACACAGGGCTTCTTAAGATGTTTTTCTTAAGTTTCAAACTGCAGTGTCAGGAATGTAGGGTGACATCCAAACATAGTTACAACAGTTTAACTTTGAAGTGATAGCCTTGCCAAGAAATGTAATCCTCAGAAAAGCTCAGACAAATCCAAATTGAGAGAATTGCTAAAATATCTGGCTTGTAATACTCAAATTGTCAAAAATCATAAAAGCTAATGTAAAAGTGAAAACTTTTACAATAAAAATGAAACACGGCAACAGACGGAAACCAGAAATTCTGTGACTTGGATACTTCTTGTTAGTTGACTGACTTGGATGGCTGCATTGTTGAGACTGCCATTGTCAGTAGGAAACAAACATTCAATGGGATTGAGCATGCTGGCAGCCTATTAGGAATCAATTCTGAACCAGAAATTGTTGCGAAATTTAAAAACTAAGCACAGGGGCTGGAGAGATGGCTCAGCAGTTAAGAGCACCCTCTGCTCTTCCAGAGGACCTGGGTTCGATTCCCAGCACCCACATGGCAGCTAACAATTGTCTGTAGTTCCAGTTCCAGGCAAAACACCAAGGCAAATAAATAAGTGTTTAAAAAAAAAAAAAAAAAAAACTAAGCACAGAAGAATTTATTCATTTCCCACATTCCAAATTGTAGTTCACTAAGTCTGAACCAATTTTAAGTGTAGGGCCAGTTAGGGTTACACAGAGAAACCCTGTCTTAAAAAAAAAAAAAAAATCAAAAAGGAATGTTAACTTTTTTTTTTCACAGTCCCCTTTTCATCTCTAAGAGAAATAAGGGAAAACGAAAATCCCAGTATTCTTCCTTTGGTATGTCGGTTTCACCTAGAATTTAGTAAGTTTATTTAGGGACCCTTCCTTTAACAAGACACAAGTGGATCAAAGAACAGAAATATCTTAAGCTTTAGAATTAACAAGCTGTTTAGGGGGAAAAATAAAAAAACTCACTAAAATCCAATCCTCAATTCTTAGTCCTAACAATTATCTAATGGCAACTTGCCAATTTTTTGTTTTTTAGAAAGCAAAAATTAAAAAAAAAAAAACCAGGACTGTTGAAGGGCTCAAAGTCATGTTACACAACAGATACAACACTAGCCCTAAAAAATAGGATTCTCTTCTATTACTATAATAATTATTATATTATATATTATATTACTATAATAATTATTATATTATATATTATATTACTATAATTAATTATTACTATAAATGTTTAGAGTTCTATTTATTTAACACAAGTAATAATCCTTGACCATTGGCAAGAGACTTAACAGGAGAAAAATGTCACCACATAAAATATTTTAACTTGCTTCGTGAGAATATGCTTGTTCTCATGTTTTTAATAATCACCAGTCCCATTTTCCCAGAGAAAATTACTTCACCAGTTTATTGCTCATGTCTGAAAGCAGCAACACCTATTCAGCCTCTTGAAAAGCAACTTTAATGTGAGGGTCTGTTTTATTCACAGCCCTGATGTGTGGCCAGGCAGCTACAGCCTCCACCTCCAGGAACTCAGAAGCATGCCGCCCTGCTGTTCCCACTTTGGTTTTTGTTCTGGGGAGAGGGCATGTTGGAACTAGCATAGCACTAAGCTTCCTACTAGAAGCTTGTCCCTTCTTGGACAAGATCTGTAGCCCCCTCTTTTGTCAGCCAAGGAGCCTCCCCTCCAGTAGGTAAATTAGAAAGTAATTATCAAAACAAATTTTGTTCTCATTCATCTGTATTCTGCCCTGCCCCCGATTTTTTGAGACAAGGGTTTCTCTGTGTAGCTCTGACTGTCGTGGAACTCAAACTCACAGAGATCTGCTTACCTCTGCCTGCTGAGATTAAAGATATGTACCACCACCACCAGCCAGCTCATACAGATGGTACTCCTAAACAGTACTCAGGAATACTGATATCAGAAGGGTTGGAACCCATTCAAAATGAACCTCTTCCCTCATGATCAGCCTTGGATCACAACTCCTGTTTCTTTGTTAAAACTTGAAAGAGAAGCATTAGCTTTGTCCTTTGAAAGGAGTATTTCTTTCAGAAAACCTGGATTTATTTATTTCCCAGCACCCACATGGTAGTTTACAACTGTCTGTGACAATTCGGGCTTCACGAGAAGGCTTATGGGACACTTACTAAAGGGCAAGCAAAATACATAAATACATCTCTCTCTAAAAAAAAAAAAAAAAAAAAAAAATGTAATCATATAAAAGGCTTGTCCTTCCTAGGCAGGAGTATCAACAATTTGGTGAGCCTCAGTAAGGAAGGCCACTTTCTCCTAGACAAAGGAACAGAATCTGAGCTTCTCCTGTCCCTGGAAAGACACTACATTCTAAACTGCCCAAACATTACATACTGGGACTAGATAATACTCAGTGATTAAGTATTTGTTGCTCTGACAGAGGACCCTAGGCATCATCCCCAGCACACATAGTAGTGGAGTAAACTCCACTTTCAGAGATCCAATGTCCTCTTCTTCCCTCCCTGGGCCTCCAGCATGCACATACTTGCAAAATATTCAATACACATAAAATAACCTAAAAAAAATGTAACAGCTGGTGTGTTGGCAAACGTCTTTAATCCCAATACTTGACACAGACAGGTGATCTCTGGGAATTTGAGGTCAGTCTGGTCTACATAGCAAGTTCTCAGTATGCAGAGGACATGGCAAAATGCTGTCTCAAAAAAAAAAAAATTCTAAAAGGAAAAAAACACGTATTTTTTGTTGAGGCCTCCCCTATAGAGTTAACCTAACTGGGTTTTTCAATCACGTGGCCAGAAAATCTCTCAAAAGAGCCAATTCATCTTAAGATATGCAAAAGAAATAATTAACTTTAAACAAGTAAAGGCCAAAAGTCTTTCTCTCTACATAGCTGCTTTCAGATCTCCACAGCTAAGCCTGTAATGTTTTTGTTTCCAGGGTTCTAATTACAGAATACAACTTCAACCTTTTCCCAACCTCCTCTTTTGATACTGATTAAAAGTCCTTAACAAGCTCGACCTAACGCTGAATCCTCACTTTTCCTGAAGCTTCCACTGCTGACCCTAATTCAGAAAGCATGACTTAAACTTTTTCTTCATCTCCCTCCTGCCTGGAAGCTGAAGAGATTTACAGCTTGCCTGCACTGTTCTTTTGTCCCCCAAGTTATAATGGTCCACAGGTTTTCTTCTAATTCCGTCCGAAATTTTTTTTATCAACAGCCTAATAGAACGAAAGGAAAAGCCAATTCCCGAGTAAACACTGTTTCCCAGCAGCTGGCACAGTATCTTATTCACGGAATTCCTCATACGCAGGCGAAATATTCTCCAGCGTGTGCTACAAGCACGCTGGTCTTTGAAAAACCATTTTGCTACAGTGTCTGAAGCAACACCGCTACAACTAACATGGGTATAAATGATTCTCAATGCAATTAAAATCACTCTAAAGTACAGCGCAGAAAATTTAAGTTACTAGAGATTAAGAAAGTTAACCACTATTGATAATACTTACAACTATATATAGGTCAAGACGACTTAAACAAGGCACTAGTTTAAGGAAAAACAACCTCTCTATAAACGCTTTGTCTTGTTTCGCACATTATTTCCAGTGCTCAAATCCCCACAATCCTCCACATTTATTTCTCCCCAAAACACACAACACCCCCCCCGCCCCCCGGAGACTTCTTTGTTGAAAATCCAGCTCTACCCAAAGCTCCCGATTCCCGGGTAAACTCTCAAAACCACAAGGGAGCGAACCACCAAGGGGCCTAGAGCCGCTACCCTCCGCCCCACGCTAGCTCGGGCCCAGCTCCCGTCCCCAACGGTCCGCAGGGCCCAGGGCTCACCTCTCCACCCACTCCCGCAGGAAACGCATTTCCTCGGTGTGCAGGACGCTCGGATCCTGTCTACACATCTTCACGAAGGCCCGAAGCTCGCTCACTTTGCGGGGATCCATGGTCCGGAGGCTGGAGGCGGCGGGCAGCGGTAGAGGCCTGCGGACAGGCCCGGGTGCGGCTCAACGTGACCGAGGCAAAGGGGGCGGAGGCCGCGAGGCAGAACAGACTAGAACCTCCCCGGCCGCTGGCTCCTCCCCCACAACGGCCTCGTGACCCCGGTCCTTCGCGACTCCGGACTTGTGCGCCCACTGGAACCTTCTAGAAGTGTAGCTGTCCGTGCTATTGCCTGCTTTCTAGACCCGTACATTTTTTACTCGGATTTTTTTTTCCTCTGACCTAGTTCCTGGGATAGATGGAGTGTGTGTTTTCAAGCGGAGACATTTGGAATAGGATACTCGGTGAATGTGGAAGTTAAGAAAAACGAGAAGGTCTATGGGGGTTGGGTGAGGGCCGGCGCGCCGAATCTCAGCAGGGTGACGTCACTTATCTGCGCCGCCCAGGGAAGAAAGCCCCCCCGAGCAGCGCCTGCCGGAAGGGGCAGGGCGGTTGGCCGGTTTCCTGGCGACGCAGCTGTGCTGGCGGATTCTTTTCCCTGCAGTTGGTACTTTCTCTTCCTGACGCGTGTGTGCTGGTCATGCCTTCCCTGCTCTCAACCCCCAAGTTGGTTCCCGTTATAGCAAGGCTCCGCGGCCTCTCAGGTTAGAGTCTTTCCCGCCAGGGTTCCCTCCAGATCTTCCCTTGGAGAAGCCTAAAGCAGCCCCAAGAGCTACAGGTTGATGATCTCTGGTTCTGGACCGGTCGGATTCTGAGTACCCATGAAGAGAAGGGGAACCCTAAAGGACTATCTTCAAAGATACTCCATTTCGGAGTTTATATCTTTTATTATCACATTTGGCTAAAGTTTTTCATGTCAAGTAGCGTTTGTTTCAATTAGGGCAACATAAAATCTTTGGGGTTTTGAAAGGTTTCATAGGAGAGTTAGCTTAAAAAATAGAGGAAACAAACACATTTAGCAACAAATGTCTTGTGCAGTTCAGTTTACAAAATACTAGAAGTAAGGGGGACGTAGTTAGAAGTGTTATATGGACAGTCAAGCTGATGAGAACGTGAACCCTCCGTGTACAGTGGTGAGCAATTAATTTGATTAAAAAAATGTTCTACTGAAAAACGAGTCATCCACCTAGCAAGGGTGTCTAATACTGGACTATATTTCAGATGAGTGTGCAAAATGTTAACCAGGAAATAGGGTATTTGACATCAAAAGTTGTCTTGCATTTGTGTCTGATATTTGGGTTCACTGAAAATGAATTTTTTATATCAGCTTTCTATTTAAAAAAAAAAAAATTGCCCATTGCACCGAGCTTTTTCTTTAAGCCTAGTAATTGTGCTTTTGATGAGAATGAATGAAAATATATGTGTGCTTGATTAGTTATAATCACAGAGGCCTGTGACTAGACTAGAACCGGCTTTGCGCTTCTAAATCCTGATTTGATCCAGCTTTAGGACTAGATCATGGACTAAAATACATAAGAAATCTTGTAAATTTAGTATAGGTTGCTTCTAAGGAAAGTAAGTCCAGCATCTTTAATTACCACTAAATGTTTTTTAAGCTTAATGAAGGAGTGGCATTGAATCTTTACCAGTGAGGAACTGAAACACAATTAAGGGCAATGTTTGTTACTCGATTATGTTTAGTCTTTTATAGCACTTCTGAGTCTCAATTCTTCTAGGTAGAGTCCTTTTGCAACTTCTCATTCTATGAGCAGAAAAAGTGCAGTTTCATTCAATTACTTTTGAGTCAGTAGTTAATATGGATGCATCTACTTTCCCAGGTTGCTCACATTTAGAAAGGACAGATAGACAACAGATTACATTTTGGCTGAGTGAGTACAGTATTGAACCAAGGGTTATGGAAATACAGGAAAGATAGGGATGCATTTGCATTGTAAGTATTGTATTATCCATGGCGTTTAGAGTTTGAGTTTCTTGTGAGTAGGACTTGGTACACGTTACTCTTCTATTAATTCTTTGAGACTTTCATACAATGTGTTTTAATCATTCATCCTTTCTTTCAGAACCTACCTCCCTAATATGTATGGTTGTCCTTTAGGAAGGCTCTAGATCAGGGCTGGACAGCCCAGAGGTTAAGAGCACAGGCTGCTCTTCTAGAGGTCCTGAGTTTATTCCCAGCAACCACATGATGACCCGAAACCATCTATAATATCTAGTGCCCTCTTCTGGCCTTCAGGAAATCTTTAAAAAAATAAAATAAAGGCTCTAGATCAGTGGTTCTCAACTTTCCAAATGATCATGTGGTGGCCCCACCACAGATTTACTTTTGTTGCTACTTTATAACTATAGTTTTGCTACTGTTATAAATCATAATGTAAATATCTGGTATGTATAACTATAATTTTGCCACTGTTACAGATTATAATGTATTTGATATACAGGATCTGATAATGAGACCCCTGTTAAAGGGTCATACCCACAGATTGAGAACTAGTGCTTTAGATAAAGACTATTGAGTGCCATAATAAACTTTCTAACCCTGGCATTATGGTACATGCTTTTTATCCCAGCACTAGGGAGGCAGAGTCAGGTAGATCTGAGTTTGAGGCTAGCCTGGTCTACATAGTGAGTTCCAGGATAACCAGAGCTAAATAAGTGAGGCCCTGTCTCCAAAAAAAACAATGAGAAAAGAAGAAAACTTTCTCACCTGAGAAAGGCATGCATATCTGAAGTGAGATTAAGGAGACTTTGGTTATGGTTTGTTTGTTTTGGTTGGTTGGTTGGTTGTGGGTGATGAGAATTGAACCTGGAGATTGGCAAAAGATAAGCACTGACTCTACCACTGAGTTAGACACACACACACACACACACACACACACACACACACACAGCCCTGCAAATGTCTGATTTAAGGTCCAGGTGATTGATTTTATTAGATAGAATATGCTGCTAGTCATCTGAGAAGCCAAATAAGCTATTATTTGCACATTAAAAATTTTCAAATATACATTTAAAAAGTTCATTAAGGCCAGGCAGTGATGGAACATGCCTTTAATCCCAGCATTTGAAGATAATGGCAGGCAGGTCTGTGTGAGTTTGAAGCCAGCCTGGTCTATAGAGTGAGTGAGTTCCAGAACAGCCAAGATGACACAGAGAAACACTATCTCAAAAAACAAAAAAGCCAAAAATTAAAAATAAATTAAAAAGTACATTAAACAGTTTCTTTTTTAATATTTATTTTTATTTTATGTGAATTGGTGTTTTGTCTGTATGTATAACTGTATATCAGATGTTGGAATTACTGACAGTTGTTAGCTGCCATGTGGATGCTGGGAATTGGAACTCAGATCCTCCAGAAGAACAGTCAGTGTTCTCAACCACTGAGCCATCTCTCCAGCGCCATTAAACAGTTTCAAGTGTAAATTATTTAAAATACATATTAAAGCCGACATAGGAAAGAGTAGACTTTATCAATAAAACTTGAGTTCCAAAATTGATCACTAAAATTTTTTTCTCCTTATGATAAGCAGATAAAAAGGCAAATAACTGTGATGAGCATACTTTGTGATAGTAAAGTTCTATGTTGTAGAGAAGGAAGAGGCAATAAAGAGAGGTAGAGGAAAGGAAATGCAGGCATACCTTGAGGGATATGAGACTTGACTGTCCTCACAAAGCAGAGTATGAGATAAATTCTGATAGCAGACATTGTCAGAACCATAGAACACTGAGAACATTTTCATTTTATATGGATGGTAATTTTTTGAAATATGTTCCTGGGCATTTTAAGGTATTTATATCAAAATAATTATTTGGTCAATGCATAAATTACAGTCTGTATATTCCCCACTTAGTCTTGAATTCTAAAAGGGAGATGATGTATTTAATAGTGATTGACCAAAAAAAAATGTATTTGTCCATTGAGCCCTCTTACCTGTGGCAAGGCTTGGACTGGTATTCCTGGATATACTGGGAAAAGCTGGGCTTTGTCTTAGACCATGTAGAGTCTATCAAGAAACAATGAGAGAGCTGGGTATGGTGGTGAATACTTCCTAGTACTAGAAAGGCAGGAGCAAGAGGATTTGAGTGCAAGGCCAGTCTGGAGAGTGGGGGGATTTTTTTTTTCCCCCTCAGACAGAGCTTCTCTGTGCAACAGTCCTAGCTGTCTAGAACTTGTCTATCCCAGGCTGGCTTTGACTCACAAGAGATCTGCCTGCCTCTACCTCCCAAATGCTAGGACTAAAGGCAGGTGGGTTTTTTTTGTTTTTGTTTTAATTTCAGCTATTGGGAAAGATAATTAAATCTGAATTTTTAGCTAAAAGTAATTAAAGGGCCAGATGTAGTAGCATGTTCCTGTAATTCCAGCACTCGGGAGATAGAGGCAGGAGGATCAGAAGTTCATGTTCATTCTTAGCTTCATAGCAAGTTCAAGGACAGCCTAAGCTACATGAAAGCTAGCTCAAATGCTGGGGGCTGGAGAGATGGCTCAGCGGTTAAGAGCACTGGCTGCTCTTCCAGAGGACCCGGGTTCGATTCCCAGCACCCACATGGTGGCTCACAACTGTCTGTAGTTCCAGTTACAGGCAAACACCAAGGCTAATAAATGAATAAATAAGAAAAAACAACTTGGTTAAAAAAAAAAAAAGAAAGAACGAAAGCTAACTCAAATGTTAATGGAGAGATTAATTGGAGTACATATGATTACAGTCTTACTGTTTCTGAGATTACTGGTTCTGGAAATGGATTTTTTTTTTCCAACTTTTATCCTGCCTGAAGACAGGTTAATCTTACTAAATGACACATTTTATGTAAATAGCATTTCAAATACCTTAACCTTTTATTTTATTTTCTGAAAGTAACTATGAATGCTAATTGTCTCCAGTTTCTCCTAAAGGATAAATTACTTTTCCTCCCCACTGAGAATGATACAAAACAAAAGCTCCCATTTGCTATGGTAGTTATTTAAAAATAGTGGTTATGCCCAGCAGTGGTAGTGGTACACATCTTTAATCCGAGCACTTGGCAGGCCGATGGATCTATTGAGTTCAAGCTGAGGCCAGCCTGGTCTACAGTGGAGTTCTAGGACAGCCAGGGCTACACAGAGAAACCTCATGTCTCGTGTGTGTGTGTGTGTGTGTGTGTGTGTGTGTGTGTGTGTGTGTGTGTGTGTGTGTGTGTGTGTTGTATATATAATATAGTAGTTAATATAGTTGTTTCTGTCTGTCAATTTAGTATTTGAGCAAAGGTGATAGGTTTTAGTGTTGTTGGGTGATTTCTTTGATTTAATAGAGTAATTTACAAGAATTTGGGAACATGCAGCTTAATAATATCTAGAATTTATGATAATTAAATTTCTGAAATACAAAAGAAAAAAAGGATATATGTGGCCAATAAATGTTATAAAGAAAGAATTTAATGACAGGTTGTGTAAGTACCAAAGTCTTGCAGCAAATTGTTTTCAGTGCTTAATAAAGTCAGCACCTCTTGTGTAGCATATCCAGAACTTAGCCGCTGGGCTCCTGTTGGACTTACAACAGCTCCATCCTTCTGTTTCCTGTGGCCCAAAAAATGGTTGGTCTCAGCTCCTGTCATATCCTGTCAGCATATCCTGTTTGCTCTACCTTTTCAGTATATTCTAATGTTATCACTTTTAATCTTACACACCCCATTGCCACCACCTTGGACCAGGCTATTTTCTCTTAAATGGATTGTGGCAATATTTAATTTCCCTTTTTGTAGCCTTGCTTATTTGAGTCTTTGGCAACAACAGAGGAGTTTAGTTTGATACGATTCCTCTCAAAACCACCTATGGCTTCCCATGTAACAGTTAACATGCATGCAGTGACCAAGCAGCTCCTGAAGCGTTTGCTTCCTTTCTGTTTTGGCTTCATCCACTTGCTATCCTTAATCCTCGACACTGATCTCAGTGCTCCTCAGACTCCTCTCATGAAGCCTGCATCGGGAATGTTACACCGTGCTAGTCCACATGACTGGAATTGTCTTACCACATGAGAAAATTATAATCCCAAACTCCAAAATTTCTTTGCTCTATCTTTAATCAAGCAAAAAAGAAAAACTCCTGTTTTACTTATTATCTGTTTACACTTTGTAGACTCTGTGGCTTTTGTTTGCTTAGTGCTGCATGCATCGGATACCTAACACTGCTCAGCAAGTAATCAACCCTCAAATAGTAGTGTTAAATGAATGAAAGGGAGAATAAAATGTTGAGAAGCAGTATCATGAAAATTAAAACATTAGAGGAGACGTAACAGTGCTGAAGTAAAGGTTTTTTTAAAGATTTATTATGCATACAGTGTTCTGCCTGTATGTCAGCCTGCATCCAAAAGAAGGCACCAGATCTCATTATGGATGGCTGTGAGCCCCCATGTGGATGCTGGGAATTGAACTCAGGACTTCTGGAAGAACAGTCAGTGCTCTTAACCACTGAACCATCTCTCCAGCACCAAGTTAATTTATTTTTAAATGAAGCAAATATAAATAAGGTGTTTGGTTCAAACCAGATGTTTAGTGTTTAATGTGTTTGTTACCATTTTTTCTCAGTATGATCCTTAAATAGATATAGATATTTTACAATAATGCGTTTGTAGATCCTACATATAAAGAAGCTAAAACTAAAAAGTTTCGTATCTGGAAAGAATGACGTGGCCTGCAGCTCATGATATAACCAGGTTATTGCAAGGAATCTTGAGTAATGCTCATTTTTTTAAATTGTGGTATAATACACATTAAATTTAGTTTAACATATTAGATATTTTTTAATATGCAGTTCATTAGTATGAATATATCCACATTGTTAAGAAGTGGGGTTCCAGAATGTTTTTATTTTGCAGGTCTGAAGCTCTGTACCCACAAAACAACCTCTTTCCCGCTTTCTGTCTCAAAAAGACTGCAGTTAGGTACTGTGTTAAAAATTAATCATTCAGTATTTGTCAACAAGTGACTGGCTTATTTCACTTAGCATTTGAGATTTTAGTATTCCAAAAGCTCATCTGTGTTGTAACAAATGACAAGAGGGCAGTTTTTTAGTTAAAACTGCCCTCAGCAAACAACTAAGCCACAGAGGCATGCAGTACGCCAGGATTTCTTTCATGTGTTTGTGAATGAGTGTCTTTGTCTTTATATGTGTGCGTGAATACTTGTGTGCATGGGTATGCTCACATGTGTGACTACTCATCTATTTTGTAAATATCTTGGGCTCTTAGTGAGCATTTGGGTTGCCTCTGTGTCTTAGATACTATGAATAGAACTGCTGTGAACATCTTTGTGCAAATATTCTGCTTGCTTTAACCTTAAAAGAAAAAACTTGTTATAGTCTGAACCTGTGTTTCTTAATAGATTTTTATCTCCTAATCCTATGTACATTTACCAGGAATTTGTGGCATTAATTAAGAGAATTAAGTAGATCATAAACTCCACGGGGTGGGGGGTCTATACTCAGAACAGCTCAAAAGTAAAACAATTAAAAAATAACTTTGCAATTTTCCATAGTTTTGAAATCACTGTTACATGTTATAGAAATGATTTTAAAAGATAGATTATTGAACTTACTTTTATCCAAAATTCAGCTGTTAATATCAAAATAATTTTACATTAGTATGGATTTTGGTGTTTTGATACAAATCTAAGGTCAATTTTGTTATATTCTATATATATTTCTACTCTTGTAATGTATACTTAAGAAATGCAGGTTAGGGGCTGGAGAGATGGCTCAGAGGTTAAGCACACTGATTGTTCTTCCACAGGTCCTGAGTTCAATTCCCAGCAACCATATGGTGGCTCACAACCATCTATGTTGACATCTGGTGTCCTCTTCTGTATAATGTATGATAAATAAATAAAAGAAATGCAGATTAATATTTATCCTAGATAACCAAACTTATAGTCAGGTTTTTAGGTATACAAAGATATATTTCAGTTAGATAGGTAATCTTCAAAAACTTCAAAGACCTACAGAATATGGCATTTAAAATACATTAAGAACATACTTTTCTAGACAGTGAGACAAGTCTGCTCCTGGCATCACCAGTCTTCTTCAAGAGAATGATGGGCACTAAAAAAAACTCCATATGGAATTTACTTTCTTTGTGGCAAAGGTTAGCCAGTGGGCAAGAAACTGCTCATGCCTCAACTGTCTGACAGTATGCTGTATAAACTAGACATGCAGGACCCATAGGAAAATGACCTCTGAACTTTGGCAGAACAAGCCCAGATGGTTCTTCAGGTTTCCACTTCACAGAGAAAACTGCCAGACACGAAGAGAAACAACTGATGAACTATGCCAGAATGGGCAGAGCAGTCCTTCAAATTTCCTGCTTCACTGAAAGGTATGCCAGAGACAGTAGGCCTGTAGGCTGAAGATGGATGCCCCAGCATTACGAAGGAACTTTGGGTGATTGTCCAGGCAGCCAGATGTCATCTCTGTCATTTTTAGATTTTAGAAGTTGCTTGCACGTACTGTTTACTCTGGTAATATTATCCTTCTGTGGTCTTTGATGTAATTGAAGATTAAATAGTTATAAGTATAGTTTTCCTTAGTTATTATAAAATGTATATTAGATATGAAACTTTAGACTCATAAGAATAAGGTAGATGATAAAATATTTCCTTTTTTGGTAAGTATAAATAGACTATTTTAACTCTAATTTTTGTTTGATAGCTGCTTTGTTAGATATAATTTTGCTATGGTAAAATTTGAAACCTTTCTTTTTAATTAGACGAAAAGGGGGAAGTGATGTGGGATGTCTTGCTGTATATCATTCATTATTAAAGGACTGTTTTGGCCTATGGAAGGGCATCTTAGAAGCGGGCAGAAAATCCAAGCATAGATACAGGGGAAGGAGGGTGGAGTTAAGAGAGGTGCAATTCAGCTGCCCAAGAATCAAGATGTAAGCCACAGACCACATGGCAAGACAGATTCATGGAAATGAGTTGAATTAAGATGCAAGAGCTAGGGGCTGGAGAGATGGCTCAGCGGTTAAGAGCACCGTCTGCTCTTCCAGAGGACCCGGGTTTGATTCCCAGCACCCACATGGCAGCTAACAACTGTCTGTAGTTCCAGTTCCAGGCAAAACACCAAGGCAAATAAATAAATAAAGTTTTTTAAAAAAAAAAAAAAAAAAAAAAAGATGCAAGAGCTAGTTAGCATATGCCTGAGCTGTAGGCCAAACAACATTGGGGGGAGGTAAACAGCGGTGGGCTAGTTTGGGCCTTGGGGCTAGGCCAGGCCAGAAACCTCTACAACAACCATAAATTAATTTTTTTCTGACATAACTTACACAATTGCTGACCAAATGTCCGCAATCCTGCTTTAAAAAGAAAAGGAAAGTTTCTTTTTAAAAGCTAGACATGGTAGTACACACCTTCAATCTGAGCACTGAGAGACAGAGATATGCAGATCTCTCTTGAGTTTGAGGCCGTCCTGGCCTCCATAGCAAGATCCCGGGCAGCCTGGACAACATAGTTGAGACCTTGTCTCAAAAACAAAACAGACATACACACACAAACCCACCTACTCTTACATATTAGCAAATATTATCTATAAAACTCTGTGATTAACCAAAACACACAAGAGAAGGTGTTCAAATGTTAATAATCATTATGCGTCTAAAGAGTCAATTAGCGATTCCTTTTGTTTGACTTCTTCTTCTGCCCCTCTTTGTGCTTCTTCTTTTTCCTCCTGCCACCTTCTTTGAATCCTGCTGAGAAAATGGAAGGATCCTTCTTGCTGGTGACCCAAGGGGTGCCTTGTTCATGGTTGTCCACAAGCGTATACTCAGATACAATTTGTGGGCTGTAGGGATTTGGTGAATAATTGTTGAACAACTGTCTTCTCCATTTTTCTGCAAAGCCCTCTTCATCTGCCACATTATTTACAAGAAAGGATTTCAACTCTCCATCATCTTCAGCTTCTATTTCTTGATAATTCTCAAAAGTTTTCTTTGAATTGATGTTCCTTCTATTAACAATTTTGCCTGAAGGTATAATACGGGTGTACATGCCCATCCCAGTATCATCAAATGCCAGGGAAGAGAAAGAAGTAAGGCCCTCATGCCCCGAGGAAACACAAGACCCATATCCTGTGTCATAAGAAGAAAGCCTGGCAAACAGTGGTTGGTCACAGGAACAGGAGAAAAGGGATCCTGTGCCTCTGCTTCCACTTCCATTGGAGCTTCTTGAACTGCTCAAAAGATCATCAAGTGAGTCTTCAAAGAAGTGAAATGAAAATGGGTCCCTTTCACCAAAAATTTCTTTAAAGACATCATCTGCCTTACGGAACATGAAACCATATTCACATTCATCCTCAAGATGACTTCCGCCTCCTCCATTTAATCCTTCCTTTCCATATTTGTCATAAATGTTTCGTTTTTCACCATTCGATAATACTTCATATGCCTCAGCGACTTCTTTGAATTTTTGCTCTGCTTCTTCTTTATTTTCTGGATTTTTATCAGGATGCCACTTAAGTGCCACTTTACGGTAAGCTCTTTTAATGTCCTCCAGTGACGCATATCTCTGCACTCCTAGAACTTCATAGTAGTCCACCATGGTTTGACAGAGTATCAGGAACAAACAGCTTTGGTAGTGAGCACTGTGTTGTCCTAGCAGCTCAGGCTCTGTTGCTGCCGCCGGTGGTAGAAGTGACTACAAAAAGGCACATTTTTACGTTGAAGGTAATGTTAGTACTGTGGGCCACTGATGAAAGACTTGAGAGTAGTGGTTATGTAGCAACTGGAGGATCAAGCATATGTCAGAGCTGCATTATGGTGTCATACTGGGGTAGAGACAGGGATTGGCTCTTCCAAATGCAATTTCTCCAGTCACTGTGCTGAACCACTTCTATTTCTCCCATATCTTTCTAGAACAGTGCAATCTGTGCTGATGGCCACAGAGTCCCGCTTATGTATTCTGACTGCCAGATTACTGGGCCTTAATTATTGGATAGTTCTGGGTTTTGTGGGTTCATTGATTTGTTAGTTTGGGTTTCTCTTGTGTAGCCCTGGCTATCCTAGAACTTGTTTTCTACATAGACAAAGCTGACCTCGAACTCAGAAAAACACCTGCCATTGAGTGCTGGGATTAAAGGTTTATATTAAATAAACAGCTCGAGTTTATGTTTTGATTTAGAAAAATAAAAACTTAGAAGACTTGGAAGAAGAGGGGTATTCAGGCAGTTGAGAAATTTATTTTAGTCAAAAGATGCACTTCAGAAGAAGATATAAAGAAGTAATTCAGCTATAAATAAAAACTGGTAGTAGATATACCAATTGGATAACTAGTTGTGTAAGAGACACCCTAGGCTAGGCTGTGGTTTGTAGTAGAATTTGTTATTATGATATTAATAGACTACAAAACCTCTTAACATAGTAACTGACTCTCAGTATGTAGAGTTGTTGTACATATTGGAACTGCTGATTTCATTCTTGATAAAACAGAATTAACCTCATTATACAGCTACATGATATTAAAAATAAAATTCATCCCATATATAAAACCCACACAGGTCTGCCAGGTCCTTTAGCACAAGGCAATAATGAGACTGATTGGTTATTAATTTAAAAAAAAAAAGTGCTAGAGGCCTCAGAATTCCATTTTAAAAAACAAACAGTATGTTAATAGCAAAAAATTTAAAAAGTTTTCCATTACTTAGCACCAGGCCAAGAAAATTTAAAAAAGGGGGGGGGGAGTAGATAGATGGTGCAGAGGTTAAGAGCACTGACTGTTCTTCCAGAAGTCCTGAGTTCAATTCCCAGCAACCACATGGGGGCTCACAGCCATCACTGGTAGAATCCGATGCCCTCTTCTGGCATAAAGTCATACTTGCAGACCCCACTCATTTACATAAAATAAAAAGAAAAACACCAGGAAAAGCCATATAGCCCATGCTATGTAATATGACTGTTTTCCAGAAGAAAAAGAATAAGACTCTTGGGATCTGTGCATTTATGTATTCAGTATATAATGGCTACTTTGTACTAGGCAGATTTAGCTTCTGCTGATAGCTATATTGAATAAAGTACGATTTTTCAATTGTAATGGGTCACAAAATAGGTAAGATAGTTCATGCCTGTAATCCCAACAGAGAAGGCTGAGATAGGACAAAAAGGAGACTTCCAGGCAGGCCTAGATGACAGAGGCCTCTTAAATAAGATTATATGGAATGCATAAAAACTGGCCACAATCAGGTGATGCATGTCGTTAATCTCAGCACGCAGGAGGCAGAGACAGGTGAGTCTTTGTGAGTCTGGCCTATGAAATGGGTTGCAGGACAACCAGAACTATGTAGAGAAACCCTGTCTCGCTGACTTCCTGGATTTCTCAAGGCTGGCAAGGGTTCCTGAACCAGTTACCACTTTCATCTTACCAGTCTAACAGGGTGGGAGAGTCTAGCCGAGCCTTAGGACCCAGTTTCTGTTCTGATGTTTTCCCTCCTGACTGCCATGGGTTGTTACTCACCTTGAGTTGGGAACATTTTGCGTTAGCACCTGTAAATGTTTTCATCCTTTTAATTTACATAAGGTTTTTTTGTGCTCAATGCAAAGACAAATTTTGGTTTTCTACTGTTCAGTAAGAACATTAGGCCACAGCAGCAAGTCATTGTGTAAAGAAAAATAGACATACTACACTAACCAAAAAAAGGAAAGAAAAAGAAACCGTGTCTCAAAAAACAGCAAAAATGCATAAAAACAACTAGAGAAAATGGTTTCTCAAATTATTATTTTTTTTTAAACTTTATTTATTTATTTGCCTTGGTGTTTGCCTAGAACTGGAACTACAGACAGTTGTTAGCTGCCATGTGGGTGCTGGGAATCGAACCCGGGTCCTCTGGAAGAGCAGACAGTGCTCTTAACCGCTGAGCCATCTCTCCAGCCCCCGGTTTCTCAAATTATTACTTTTTTGTTTTCAAAAGAAAGGACTTTTAAAGGGGTGAGGGGGCTGGAGAGATGGCTCAGAGTTTAAGAGCACTGACTTTTTCCAGAGATCCTGAGTTCAATTCCCAGCAACCACATGGTGGCTCACAACCATCTATGATGACATCTGTTACCACTTAAAAGAAATGAAAAGAATGTGTTTGACAGGGCTGAGGGCTATTTCACATTGTTTATTAGAAACTTGTGAAGAAATGGCCCTAAGAGTTTTGTCTGTTTGGCAATGCTGAGGCAATATTGACCCAGAGCCCAGCATGTGAGAGTTAAATGCTGTACCTCTGACTTACAGCCCAACCTCAAACTTCCTTTTGTTTTTTTTCTTTGTTTTTTTCAGGACAGAGTTTCTCTGTGTATCCCTAACTGTCCTGGAACTCACTTTGTAGACCAGGCTGGACTCAAACTCACAAAAATCCTCCTGCCTCTGCCTCCTGAGTTCTGGGATTAAAGGCATGTGCCTCCACCCCCTAGCTCACTCTCAGACTTGTAATTTTATTCCTTTTTTTTCATACCACTTCATTCTGTTCACTCCCAATAGCATACTGGTACTATCAGTAATCCTCTCCTGCATCTTCTCTTCTTCTAGAAACAATATAGTGGCACAAGTTTCAGAAACAATAGGGACAAACAAAGCTGTGCTCTGGAGAAGGTTCTCTGGAGGTTTTAAGACTCTCATTTAGGCCAGGCAGTGGTGCTGCATGCCCTTCATCCTAGCAGTGTGAGAGCCAGAGCTACACGGAGAAACCCTGTTTTGAAAAACAAAGAAAAAGGTAGGGTAGAGGTAAATTTTAAAAATATTGAAATTCCAAGTTATGAAGGAAGCTGTAAAGCTGTTTTTCTGGTTCTGATTCAGGTCAGGTGTATTTTTTATTTTTGGTGGTGCATAAAAGTGTATTTGATAAAAATATAAAATGTATTGTAAAACTCTACAACTTCCAATTCCAAATGGCTACTCTGGCTGTATAGAAGTTCATTGACATGTATAGACTTTAAGTCTGGTTAGTTTTGAAATGTGATATGTAGTAAAATGTTTTTTGTATAATGTAAATAAAGGAGCTGTTTTGGCCTATATAAAACACCATAAAAATAAATAAAAAATAAAAAAACAGACAAATAAAAAAAAAATAGAGTTAGTCACTCTCCATCCGACCCCCCAAAAAAACAAACATATAAAAATACGAGCCACATAACAGACAAATTAATAAAAATAAATTAAATTAAAATAAAAAACTAACTAATAACATACTTAAAATATAAGCCAAGCAATATAAAAATATAAACATATAATTTCATTTTCTTTAAAAGACAAAAACCACAGACACAGACCAAATTCCAAACCACTGGCACCGACAGATGGCGCCCCACATTGGACGCCAATTATCATGGTATTGACTTATTGTAAGATATGTTTTAAATGATGTTTATTTTATGAGAATTGTTTATAAAATAGAGAAGGTTTTAATAAAAGGTGAAGGGGTAAGGTTGTAGTATGTTGGAGTGTTTTTAAACGAAAGGGGTTTTTTTATATGTCATATGTCTGAAACTTGTGCCACTGTATTGGAACTGTAACTAGTTTGGAAACCGCATCATTAGTTTGAAACTTGTGTCATTAGTCTGGAACTCTCGCGAGAGGTTTTGGCCTTGTGGGAGAGAATGTTGGCTTTTTGTTTTTAGTCTTTTTTTTTTGGGCGGTTTATTTTTGAAGCTCTTTTTAGTTGACCACGCCCCGCTCGGCTTTAGCTCTCTGACATAATTTGTTTATATGTGTAGTTTTTTTATTTTTCACTACAGTGATATTTTTTTTTTATTTATAAAATCTTAAGAATTGTTTAAAAACAAATAAAATAAAAATAAAAAAGAATTGTTCAGTGCTTGCTCTCTTTCTGTCTGGACCTGATTTAAGAACAGAGACATAGATTTGTAGTGAGTGCAACCAGTTATCAATCGTTGCCTTGAAAGCTTGGGAAATCATTGTGTTAGTCTCCAAAGCTGCCACAACTAATACCATAAGCTTGGCATTTTAAAGCAGCAAAAGTTTGTTTTCTCTCAGTTCTCAAGGTCAGAATCAAAGATGAGGAGTGAGCATGTCTGTACCTCTGGAGTGTGATGGTATGTGTCTGTAACCCTAACATGGAGGGAGTCAGGAGTATAGGATTCTTGAAGCTTGCTTGGCTAGCCAGTCTAGCCAAATTGGTGAGCTCCAAGGTTAGTGAATCTCTGTTTTCAAACATGCAGTGAAAAACAGCTTAAGTGAACATCTGTATTGAGGCTAGATGGAAGAATAAATCCAAAGATTTTTAATTTAAATAATCCTAAATTTGAATCTCATTATACCCAGTGCTGTGTGAACTTGCATAAGTTGTTTTTCTATGTCTGATTCTGATAACTAATTTGGTTGGTTTTTTTGAGACACAGTCTCACTAAGTAGACCAACCTGACTCCAACCCAAACACCCACCTGCCTCTGCCTCCCAAGTGCCTTGATAAACCATGTAAAGCTTTCAAAGGTCTTTTAATCGAGTAGCCTATTGTTGCATTAGCATGTTGTCACGTCTTCTCTCTGCCCCCCCTTCTCTACATTCAAGCACATTTGCACACATGATGCCTGATGTAATGACGTTCATGAAATGCTTTTCGTTTCTGCCCTCCAGGGGGAAGTAACTTGAGTGATTTCAGAACAGTCATCACCCTCTTCAGTCTCATGCAAATACCTTTCATGAGTGATTCCGTGTCCCTCTCCTTGTGATTGTACCCATCTTAAGATGTAACACTAGTTGTGTTTATGAATCTAACACTTAATATTCTGTAGTATTGTAATGTTCTGTCTTGTTTCATTTCCATTATAGTTATTTTTGACTACTAGGTCAAACAATCTTACTCTTATGTCTTACTTGGCATGTGTCCTGGTGATGTCCTAAATAAAATGGCTAAATTAATGCTAACCATGCTCACATTACGTGTCAGCTATGACTAAGAATTTTTTCATACATTATTTTATCAGACTAACATTCCAAGATTAAATGAAATAGCAAGTACTTGTTTTCTTATAGCTAGCAGTCTTAATAAAAATGTTAATTCTGTTTTTCCAAATTTTAGAACTTAGCCTTGGCCCACCCTGCACCTACTTGTTCCCCCCCTCCTCACCCTCCTCGCTCCTTATTCAAACCACGTTGTGTGTTTGTGTTTGTACTGTGGTCTCTGGGAGCAGAAATCTGATTTACGTACTGTAGGGCCCAATACAGGCTCTGGCATAGAGAAAGCCATAAACATATTGGAAGGAGGAAGAAAGAAATGCTAATGTGTATTTTTTTATTTTATTTTATGTGAATTGGTGTTCTGCCTGTACGTATAACTGTGTAAGGGTGTCAGGTCTTGGAACTACAGACAGTTGTTAGCTGCCATGTGGATGCTGGGAATCGAACTCAGGTCCTCTAGAAGAGCAGTCAGTGCTCCTAACCACTGACCCATCTCTGCAGCCCCAATTTTCTAAGGATCCAAACTGCTGGGAATAGATAAGAGTGTGCATGCTATGTAGATGTTCTATTGTATCCTTTTTTTTCTTCAGGATGCATATCATGTTTACATCGAAGGTACTCCCTCCAGCCTGTGCCGAAGAAGATGATTCCAAACAGATACTTAGGCCAGCCCAGCCCAGTTACACATCCACATCTCCTCAGCCCAGGTAAAGCCTTTGACTGTAAGAACCACCTTCTATTAAGATGCTCTGTCTAAAATAATATTGTGAATTACATTTTTTTCTCTACTAGTTGTGTGTCATGATTATACACTGATAGTATTGTAAATGTGACTCAAGAGTTGAACTTAAAAGTTTAGGTGAGTCTATGGAGCTACTGGTATTATGTTGGCATCCAATCTAGAACAATAAATGCAATAAACTATACTTCATAATAACCAATAAGAAGTATATATTTCAGTCCTCTTTTATAGGTATGGGTATTTTACCTTCATATATATCTGTGTACCACATATATGCCTATTGCTCTTGGAGGCCAGAAGAGGGCATTGTATTCTCTGGATCTCCAGGTAGAAATTGTTGTAAGCTGTCATGTTGGTGCAGGTGACTGAACTCTAAAAGGGCAGCCAGTGCTTTTAATCCCTAACCCATCTCTAGCCTCATATTTCAAAAATCTTTAAACAAAAACTCTAAGTCATAGCTTCTAGAACTATTTTCTGTTAATCTTTTGTTTCTATTTAAAATGTTAAATGTTCATTTGAAAATTTTGTTTAACGGAATTACTTCATTGTAGGTTGGACAAAATTTCCAGATGTATGTCGCTGAGTGGTTGCTGACTCAATTGATAAAGGTCATACAAAAGACCATGAAGCTTTTTCTCTCTTTCTTTTTTTGTTATGTTTTATTTTCTGTAGTGATATATTGTATATTTAATAAAAATAATCTAGAATATCAGAGGACAGAGCCATACCTTTAATTCCCATGAGGAGGCAGGGATCTAGATCTCTGAGTTCAAGGCCTAACAGAGCCACACAGTGGTAGCACACACCTTTAATCCTAGCTCTAGGAGAATTGAGCCAGGGAGGAAGTGAGATGGCTGGGAGAAGACAAAGGAGGGAGAGATCAGATTCACCTGGCACTTCCCTTTATTGCTGAGGGTGAAGAGGCTTGGAGTCAGAGGATTCGGGACAATAAGCCTGAAGAGTTAGTTGGCTGGGTAAGAATTGCCTGTGGTTTGTTCCTTCTCTTATATTTCAGCTTTTCCCCAATATCTGGCTCCAGGTTTTTTATTGTAATACCAAATAGAATTTGTGCAGTAAATTTTGTTTTTGTTTTATTTTTCAAGACAGGGTTTCTCTGTGTAGCTTTAGAGCCTGTCCTGGACTTCTCTCTATAGATGAGGCTCTTGTATGTTTTGGTTTAGTTTTTGTTTTTGAACATTTTTAAGTTGTCTTTAGAGATGCTGCTTGAATAGGTACCATCACTATTGCTGAGATGAAGACTTGAAACCATTTTGTGTTGTGTTTAGAAAAGCGATGATGCATTTATGAATAGTGTTCTACAGATGGGATAGCAGGGTAAAACCAAATGCTGTATTAAAAAAAGTTAGGCTTTTTGGGGAAAATTACTTATTCCTTCCTTATTCCTGGGAAGATAAATATGTATGTCGTAAGTTGCTATGAAAACACATGTATTAATAATGTAAGTTCCCTGTAGAAAATGTTACTCTTTACTGTTTTTACTCAGTGAATGATAGCAGTGTGTCTCTCAGTGAGGGCTTCCTTTGGCTGATTCTTCATCAGACTGGAATTCCTGCTGGGAAATCAATCGGCTGACATGCAGGAAATGCAGCTCACCACTGAAACACACAAGAAATCTGAGTTTTTCAAAGCTGTAAGGTAAGCATAGTCCAGTTGATACTGAAGATTTTTTTTACCCTATCGACCTATCCGTAGTTTCTGTCTTTTTTTTTTTTTTTTTTTTAAAAAAAAAAAAAAAGGTAAAATTGTTATTTAATTTTCCCAGCTTTGAAATAATTGATTTCTTGTGGTGAAATACTATATGTGGTAAGCTGCATTTCCCAGGCCTTGAACCTCACAATCATAGGAAGATAAATTACTTCATGTCTAAATTTCCTTTGCTCTCTACATTATGTGCGGTTTTTGTTTTTTTTGTTTTTTTTTTTTTACTTTTGCCTTTGTCATAAATCTGACTATTGTTCTGAAAAAAATGTTAAAAACAACTTGAAACAAAACATCAATATCCAGTCTCAGTGCCCATCACATATAACATGAAAATGTGCTTAAAAAAAAAAGAAAGTAGAGGCTGGGCAGTGATGATGGCACGTGTCTTTAATCCCAGCACTTGAGAGGCAGATCTCTGTGAGTTCAAGGCCAACCTTGTCTATAAATTGAGATCCAGGTCAGCCTGGGATACATTGAGGGGAGAGAGAGAGAATGAACTTTGAGTAGTTTTTTGTGAGTGAAGATGCATGTTTTGTATGGTCTCCTAGTATTCACAATTTACATGTGGGAGCCTCAGAGTTTGCATTTTTTTCTCACAGTAATGAGCGCTTATGTTTGGAAGGATGTGGCTGCTCTTCACTATTGTGCCAGTACCTGACCAGAGTATTGTGTTAGGGGCAAAAAGCAGTAGTATAGGCACATACAAGCACATGCATGTGTGCATACATACATATATAAAATGTTTTCACAAAACAATTATAAATGTCATAAAGTTTAAAGGGACTGGGCTGGAGAGGTGGCTCAGAGGTTAAGAGCACTAACTGTTCTTCGAGGGGTCCTGAGTTAAATTCCCAGCAACCACATGGTGGCTCACAACCATCTGTGATGATATCTGGTGTATACTGTATGCATAATAAATGAATTAATAAATAAATCTTTAAAAAAAGTCTAAAGGGACCATCTGTCATGCTATTAAGCATGCAAATTGTACAGGGAAAAGGTATCTAAAACATGAATCATGTACACTTATTCACACAAGACATCACACATTCTTTAATCTCTGTTTTAACCAGTAGTGATAGCACATACCTTTAACTTTAGTACTTGAGAAGCAGAGAGATGGGGATCTCTGTGGGTTTGAGGCCAGCCTGGTCTACAAAACAAGCTCCAGGATAATTAGAGCTACATTGTGAGGCCCTGCCTAAAATAAATAAATGAATAAATTGCATATAACTAGTCAACCTAAAGAATAAATTTTTATCAGCTATAACTTTGCTCCAAAACGTCTCACATTTGACATAGTAAACAGTAATACCTACAACTTACAACTTTAGAAAAACATGTCAATCTCTTTCCTGATAAATGAGTTCTACACATGAGACAAATAATATAGAAAGGCATACTTTAGTTACTTATAATTCCACTACTCAGAATAATACTGTTGAGTTATAGATTTACATTCCCAAATTATCTCCTCTTAAAAGTTTCTGAGTCAGTTACAGACTCATCTTTCTTGTAATTTACATGTGTTCTCCTCAGAGGAGTGCATTTTTTAAAAGTAAATTGTTAAAAATAATTGACTTTAATATATGAAATGTTGGGCTACAGAGATGACTCAGTGGTTAAGAGCACTGGCTGCTCTTCCAGAGGACCTGCATTTGATTCTCAGCACCCACGTGGTGGCCTCCAACTGTTTGAAACTCAACTCCCTGAGTATCTGATGCCTGCCCTCTTCTGGACTCCAGGGGCACCAAGCACACATGTGACACACAGATGTACATATAGGCAAAACATTCAAACACATAAAATATAAATAAGTCTTTTTAAAAACCTGAAAAAGCCAGGCATGGCAGCACATACCTTTAATCCTAATATTCTGGAGGCAGAGGGAATGGATCTCTGTGAGTTCAAGGCCACCCTGTCTACATAGAGAGTTCCAAGACATCTAGAGGTACATAATGAAATTGTCTCAAAATAAAGTAATATAAAAAAGTTAGAGCATTCTTTTTGGTGGGATTGTGAGTTTGTTTTGTTTTGTTCTTGGTGCTGTTTTAATGCTGTTTAAAAGATTTAAATGTTATCTGGTTATAGTGTACCTTTAATCCCAATACTGAGAAGGCAGAAACAGGTAGTTCTTTGTGAGTTCAAAGCTGTCTTGGTCTACACAGTGAAAACCCATCTCAAAAAGAAAGTGAAAACAAGATTAAAATGTACACAAGAAATAACAAATCAAAATCATTTTGAATGTGCCAAAACCATTGAGTGAACTTTGCCAAACAAAATATACATGTCACGACCCCATAGACCTACTTCATCAAATTTCAACAAGTCACAAGATCCTTAAGAGTTAGAAAGGAAAGGGGATGGAAGTCATGGTGTTTGCTTTTGAGACAGAATCTTCTTTGGAGCCTCTGGCCTGGATTTCATGAATGAATGATTTTCTATTTTACCTCTCCAAACGTTAGGATTACAGTGCAGCACCACACTCACCTCAACCTGCTTTGTTTTTGTTAGATTTATTTTATGTTATGTGTGTGAGTATCTGGCCTCCATATATGTGTACCACCTGCATGCCTGGTGCCTATGGGGTCAGAAGAGGGCATTGGATATTAGATCTCCTGGAATTAGAGTTTTCCTGGTGTTAGGGACCAGACCCAGGACCTCATAAATACTATACATGTGCTCTTCACTAACCAACAGCCTTTCCCATGAATCCAAAACAAAAGCAGTGTGCTGTATATGTTCTTTACATTTATAGTTTATAGTTGGCTAAACTATAGTTTTCACCTATCTGTCTAATTTATGTTGGCTATTAGTTTCAGTTTACCTTTACATTTTTAACTAGTATCTAGAATTCTATACACTGCCAGCCAGAACTGAATTGTAAAATTTCTTTATTTATTTGTGTATCCTTTTGCCCTCATGTCTGCGCACCACATGTGTACAGTGCCTGCAGGGGCCAGAAGAGGGCAGCTAAGTCCCTGAAGAAGCTGGATTTAGGTATGGGTGCAAACTGCCATGTAGGTGCTAGTAATCAAACCTGAACCCTCTGAGGGAACAACAAATGTTCCTAACTACCCTATAGGTCAGTCTTACAGAGGTGTTTTCTGAATTGAAGTTCCCTCTTTCCAGATAACTGTGACACTTCTATTAAGCTGACAAAAAACAAAACCCTAACCATACCCCTGAAGGTCACTTCTGACTCATTGCTGTTGGGTGAGAAAAACCAAATACCTGAGGCTTCTATACACATGATCACTTGGGAATGTACAGTGGCTGTTTCATGTCGGTTTTAATCTTCTAAAGTCCTACCTGCCATTGCATTACCGTGACCACAACCTCTCAAGTGACATATTTTTTGTTTGGTTTTGGTTTTATATAAGCCAAAATGTCTCTGAACTTGCTACCTAGCATAAGGATAACCTTGTTCTCCAAATCCTGCTGCCTCTAAGTTCTGGAATTACAGAACCACACGTCTATCATTTTAAAAAGAATTTTGCTATGTGGCCCAGGTTGACTTCCAAAGGTTTCTTTCTCAGCCTCCTAGGTGCTGGTATCACTTATGTGCTACACCACACACCTAGAAAATGTAATAATTATAGCTAGTGGGGCTGGAGAGATGGCTCAGTGGTTAAGAGCACCGTCTGCTCTTCCAGAGGACCCGGGTTCGATTCCCAGCACCCACATGGCAGCTAACAACTGTCTGTAGTTCCAGTTCCAGGCAAAACACCAAGGCAAATAAATAAATAAATAAAGTTTAAAAAAAAAAAATAATTATAGCTAGTACTTATTGTTGTATTTGATAATTTGTTCTTTCTCTTGTTGACTTTCTGAAGTTTGTACTATTTATTGTTTACTTTATAGATGAGGAAATTGAGGCTCTTCCCATGTCACTGAGTCATTTGCTAGAAATCCAGTGCAGCAAACTCTTCTCTACTCCTTTCATGTAGTGCTGAGGATTACCAGGGGCATCAGGTACTAGCATGTTGATACTAGGCAAGCGCTCGACCACTGAGCTACACCCCAAACTACACAGTAATGCTTTAAGACAGGTAATACTAATCTAGAGATATTTTCAGTCTCCCATGCTATATTTAAAAGAAAAGTACAACTCAGCTTTGGGGGTGTCAGTTAAATTTTTTGTGTGCTTTTGTTGCTGCTGCTGTTTGCCGGGGGGGTAGGGGGGAGTGTGGGGAGGCTAAATACTGTGAAGTAAACTCTTAAGACCTTGCTCATGCTAAGGAAACATTCTGTGCTGAACTCTTTTCCCAGCCCTGAAAGAAGTCTCCCTTAATATGAAAGTTTAGAGAGTGATGTATATTTCTAATCAGATAAAATTTAAGTCCAGTGAATTGTGCAGATCTACAGTTGAGTAAGTATTGGCAGAGATGACCACAAATATAACCTAAAAAACTTAGTTGATATGTAGAACATTTTTTTATCTTTTAAAATTTCTCAGGAGGATCAGTAGTTCAAAGTCCTCAACTTCACAGTAAGTTTGAGGCCACCCTGGTTAGGTGCAGCCTTGTAAGTTAATGAAAAGGAGGGTGGGGAAGGTGGCTGATGGATGAAGTGCTTCTGCACAGCAGAAGGCACCAAGTGAACAATCCAGACTTGGTACTGTACTGTATCCCAGTATTACTGCAGCCCATGGACCAGCTAGACTGATATAATGGGAAGCAGCAAATGAGACCCTGTCTCAAAGGTAAAGACAAACTGTCCTCCTACCTCCACATGTGCTCCATGGTGCACATGCACACAAAAGATAGAGCACAAGTTCAGTGCTTCAAGCAGTTTCCTCCTATCCTGCTGTGGTTCTCCACTTCCATAGGAAACTATTCCTCTAGTTTCAAGATAATAATGCCTGTTTATGTTGCCCTATAAGTGAATCATATGATATGTACCTTTTCTGTCTCTTGTTTTGACCAATATACTCAAATGAAATCTACTTAGAGTATAATTTTATTTTTCAGAAACCTGTGTCTCACATTATAAAAGAAACACAGAATAATTTTTTCTTTCTTCATTCTCTGACTGATAATCAGTTCATAAACTACTTTGTATACAATAAGAACTACTTAATGTTAAACAATTCTTTTCAGAGTAGACCACCTTAAAATACCAATGTTGTTAATTTCAATGTTGTTAGTTAATTAAGCTACATACCTAAGTTACAGCAAAAGTCTCCATCTTTCCATCCATTCTCAGTCTTTATTGCTCTTTTCTCTCTGAGTTTTCTGCTGGGCTAACAAAACGTGAAGAACATTCTCTTGCTCTCTTAAAAGACCCAGTCCTAACTGTCCTGGAGGCACTTCCTTTTTGGCTGGAGTCAGAATTGATTGTGCAACCTTTAGCCTTTAGTTGGTGCAGTAAAGTTGGTAGAAGGGCCCCTTTGTCTCTGATTCCACAAGATAAAATGCTGACTTTAATCCTTAATAATTACAGTTTCACAAAATGCCAGAATGTTTACTCAGACATAACAATTTTATCAGAAGAAATTCAGGCCAAATTGACTGTTGATTCTGTGATCAAAGGCCATTGCAACTGCCAAGTTCACTGATCGAGTACAAAGTTCATTTCTTTACATGCATTAGACTCTTCCCTTCTGTTGTGATTTATTATTCTGCAGCTTTGAGGTTTGGGCAGTTTGAAAGCGTTTAGCTAATGGTCATTCCAGACTGTAGGTAATTTAAATGAGTCTGGGACTATATAGCTCAGCTGGTAGACTGCTTGTCTGGCATGCCTGAGAACCCTGAAAATGTAGTGTAGTGATACATGCTTGTAATGCCAGCACTCTACATATGGAGGCAGGAGGATCAGAAGTTCAGATTATAATCAGTCTCCGCTTTTATGAAAGCATATCTGCAAGGCAGTCCATTGCTTCAGGGAGCTATCAATAAAACCTTGCTTAACTTTTGTGCACACAGACACATGCACACATGCATACACATACTTACGTACACATCTGCTGCATGGATAACTAGGAAATTTCTAATGTTGAGTGACAATGCAGACTTAGCATGACTAACTGTCAGTGTTAGGCTGTGCTTTGTCTCTGGTACAAATTTGAGATGTCTGCCCCAATTCTAGAAGACTTGGGAGGCTTGGTCTCAGAAAGATGCAGACGTGGAGATAGGTTCTTTGTTAATCCCACCATAGCAGGATAAAGATTACCCAAATTCTTTGGTGTAAGTAATCAGCTGTGTTTTCTGTCAGACAAGGCTATTTCCCTAAAGTGGAGTTTGAGAAAAGAGCATTGAACATAGGAAAAAGTGGGGGTTATATAGCCCAGAAAACTGCAAGGCTAGGGGGTTCTCAAGGGGTTTTGTTACATAGGAACTTGGCAAAGCATTGCAAAATTATTTGGCAGAACGTCTTATCAGGGTGGAGATTGGGTATAAGGTGTGGAACATGTCAAATTCTAGAACGTGGGTCAAGACCTAGTCAAATCCAAGTTTTATAGAAAACAGACATGAACTAATTTTCACCTTGTAACAAGATGGATTTTAATCTTAAGATGGAGTCAGGCTGGTCCATTGTCTTCCTCAGCTCAGTGTTGCTTTGATTGATAGAAACTAACCTGTGGGTCCTAAATTACCTCTTTTTATTTCTTGCTAATTTCATCAATAAAAGTGGGAAAATTTTGTTATATTTTTTAATTAAATAAGTTTCTTCACATTTTTGTGGTTTTGTTTTTTGAAACAAGGTCTCACTAGCCCTGGCTGTCCATCCTGGCACTTGCTATATAGACTCAGCTGGCCTTGAACTCACAGAATTCTGTCTTCTAAGTGGTAGGATGAAAGACATGTGTCACCATGCCTGGCCTAAAGATATTTTATTAATAGAATGCAAACTGCAGAATCTGCTGCAGTAAGTACAACTAGACAGTTCCAGACTAATAGATAATGGAGTTATGTATGCTAAACATGGTTACTAAGGTCCTCTGATTTAACTTATCAATCTGAGAACTATGGCAAAAGCAGGGAAAAAAACAGAGGCATGTAGAAAATAAAATTTCCAAGATGTAAATTCAGTAATGTTTATCATAGAGAAAAAAGCTGAAGCTGTTGTGAGAAGTGTGTCTGTTGACACCAGTTATATTAGAGGATGCATACACACTGGAGGCTGCTTACAGAGGTCAGCTTCAGACATTTGCTGTAATACTCTCCACCCTGGGCTTTTTGTTGTTGTTTGTTTGTCTGTTGTTGGTTTTTTGACAGAACATTTCAGTGGATCTGGAGCTGGTCCGTCAACAAGTGTCCAGGACCTTCTGTCCCTCCCTGTCCAGCACTGGGACTGTGGATGTGCCCATTGCTCGTCTCTTTACATGGAAGCTGAGGGTCTAAAGTTAGAGCCACGTGCTGAAGGCAGCTCTCTGGCCACAACATCTTCCTCTTCTTTTTTTTTCTTCTGATACAGTCTCACAATGGACTGGCCTGGCCTAAAACTTAGAAAGATCTCCTGCCTCTGCCTATCAGACCCTATTAAAGATGTGCGCTGCTGTGCCCAGCCCAAGGCTCCCCTTTTTAACTTTTTTTCTCTTTATAAAATTAATTATAAAAGTGTATATTTGTTAGAATTCAAGTAGTGCAAGACCACTCTGAATAGAGATTTTCAGTGTGTTCTAATCTTACTCCCAGTAGAACATAGTGAAGAAAATAATGTTATTTTCTAAAATTAGGTCTGTGTGGTTTTAGTCTGTACCTCTTTCACCCAACACTGATCCATGGTTGTCTTTACATATTTACACACGGACACTGGCCACTACAGAGAGAATTAATAACACCACACTCATTGTACAGATTAAATGATCCAATACAGAATGGTTAGTGCTATACATGTAATGAACACAGAAAACATCAGCTGTTTCAAATTATTGGAAAAGCAGCTGCAAAAAGCAGAGCTCAGTCCGTGAACTGAAACTTGGAGTCTGCAATGTGAATTCAGCAGGGAAGGCTAGGAGTCAAAGAGCATGTGAGAAACTTTAAAGGCCCAGCCAGAGCCTCTTGCAAGCAGTGTGTTTTTAACCCTGTTCACAAGCAATGGGAACCTCCACTTAATAGATCACCAGGTAGAACAGAGAAAGGAAGTACGGGTAAAAACATAGAGGAACATTAACAAGTCTTGTGAAGTAGCACGTTCCAGCTTCCTTGAGATGGAAATGTGTGTGGTACAAATCACTTTCCTCTGTCCTTGGTGTGCTGTGGGGCAAAGTGCTCTTGGACAGGGAGTGTGTCTCTTTCTCAGATGAGGCTGTTGGCAACAGCAAGTGAAGGCCAAAGGAACAGATACACTTTGGTAAATTGCTCTCTCGTAATTTTTAAGTTTCTGTTTTTAGTTGTACGTGTCTCTGTGTGTGTGTGTGCACGTGAGCTCATGTGTGGAGACCAGGGCCGCTGGAGCCCCTTGAACTAAGAGTTCTAGGCAGTCATGAGCCGTCAGACACGGGAGCTGGAAGCTGAACTTAAGTCTTAGGAGAGCCTGCACTCTTTACCACTGAGCGTGTCTTCAGCCCCTAAATGGTTGCTTTATTGGTTCTTTTACTTTGGAACCCTCCCCCCCCCCCCAGCTCTGATGGCAAGGCCCAGGTAAGGCGAGGTTCCCCTGTGCATCTCCCTCTCTCTTTTCCTTTGTCTTCTCTTGGGAGCTTCCTTCCCATTTCACTCTCCTTCTCCCTTTCTTTTCTCTTTCTCTTTTTTGCTGTCTCTGCTATTATAATCATAACCTTTCTGTTCATCACAGCCATATTCATCTGACAATAATACATAGAAGCAGCGTTAGCAGTCTCCTGCTATCCGCTGCTGCCTACTGCTGTGTTCCCACATTCCCACCTGCCGCCAGATACCCTGGCATATGCAAACCATGCCAAAAAACCCACAAAATCCTAACAGAACCTATAATAGAAACAGGCAGTCATCAGCTCTTTCCAACAGAGCTTTTTTCTCTCCTTTAGTTTTTCAAGACTTTTGAACTTCTACCTCAAAAGTTTATATGCACCCACGTGCAGTCCAGTGAAGAGGCTAAAGATTCCTGAGGATAAAGGCGCTTGCTGCCAAGCCTGACTCAGGACAAGCATAGTGGAGGGAAGGCCTGACTCCTGTAGATCGACCTCTGAACTCTACATGCATATGTGGCATGTGCGTGCCCACACTCACTCAGATAAGTTAGTGAGTTAATAAGGGAGTGTAATTTAAAGGGAAAAAACTACTTTTTTTTTTTTTATTCTCACAACAACCTCAACAGGTGGATGTGCTTACAACATAAAGAGAGACAGGTCTTACTGGAAAGATATATTCTGCCTTAGGAATTCAGAAGAGATTTTTTTTTTAAAGAGGTCTTAAAATTGAGGGAAATTTTTATCAGCTATTACAGTAAAAACGACAAACTACTAGCAAACATTTATCAAGAGTCTACTATATTTTAATTATTCTGTATCTTGGTAATATGTTGAACAGACAAAACTTTTATGTCCTTGTGGAAATTGCATTTTTTTCCCAGGAAATCATACAGAAATAATGTACCTTAATGTATTTAACATTAAATTTCAGGGAAATTTGACTATCTCTAGCACATAATAATGTTCTATAAGAGGCTGAAGAGATGGCTCAGCCATTAAGGGCACTAGCTACTCTTTTTTTTTCAATTTTTTATTTTATGTGAATTGGTGTTCTGCCTGCATGTATAACTGTGTAAGGGTGTCACATCTTGGAATCACAGACAGTTGTTAGCTGCCATGTGGATGCTGGGAATTGAACTCAGGTCTTCTGGAAGAACAGTCAGTGCTCTTAACTGCTGAGCCATCTCTCCAGCCCACACTGGCTACTCTTGCAGGAGACCCAGTTGTAGTTTCCATCACCCACATGGTGGCTTACAACCATCTGTACTTAAAATTCCAGGGCATCTAACGCTGCCTTCTGACCTCTTGAGGGGACTGTCACACACGTGGTACACAGGCGTATATGCAAGCAAATGCCCATATGCATAAAAATAAATAAATATTTTTTAAATAATGCTTGATAAGCACTTAATTAGATGAATAAAAGAAGGAACCAAACATCTGTACAAAATCTAAGAGGATTGTAATAATAATTTTTCAAATGCAGCCACATTTGACTACAATTTTTAGTGAAATAAAAACCTCAATTATCTTAATTCTTTGTGTGTTGTGTCATCAATTAAAGAAATGATCAGGGCTACTGATGGCTCAGAGGTTAAGAGCACTGACTGTTCTTCCAGAGGTCCTGAGTTCAGTTCCCAGCAACCACATGGTGGCTCACAACCATATATGATGAGATCTGGTACCCTCTTCTGTATACTGTATACATAATAAAGAAATAAATCTTTAAAAAAAAAGAAAAGAAAAATGATCATACATGTCTCCATCTTATATAAATGATTTTAAGTACTCTATCAGTGTAGCCATTCAATTGACTACAATTGAATTGACTTTTTTTTTTTAATCCCGTTTCTAGGAGAGGTGACACCAGGATTATCTCAGGTGGAATATGCACTTCGAAGACACAAACTGATGGCTCTGATCCAGAAGGAAGCACATGGGCACAGTGGAACAGACCACACGGTGGTGGTCCTCTCTAATCCTACTTACTACATGAGCAATGACATCCCCTACACATTCCACCAAGACAACAATTTTCTGTATCTGTGTGGGTTCCAAGAACCTGATAGCATTCTGGTCCTTCAGAGCTTCTCTGGGAAGCAGTTACCATCCCATAAGGCTATACTTTTTGTGCCTCGGAGAGACCCTGGTAGAGAACTGTGGGATGGCCCTCGGTCTGGCACGGATGGAGCAGTAGCCTTAACTGGGGTGGATGAAGCCTATACCCTGGAAGAATTTCAACACCTAGTACCCAAACTGAAAGGTAATGCTAGTAAGATCAAATTACAGGTCAAGTTAGAATTGGTCTTCCTTGGCCTGTAGTTGTTATGCCTTTAATCCCAGCACTCAGGAGGCAGAAGTAGGGGATCTTATGAATTTGAGGCCAGCCTGTTTACAGACCCTGTCAAAAAAATGCTTGGCCTGTAACAATGCAAACCCAGTAAGAATTTTCTTGATTCCCTGTTGTATTCCAGTCTACCTTTTGTTGTTTTGTTTTTTGGTTTGTTTTTGAGACAGGGTTTCTCTGTGTAGCTCTGGCTGTCCTGAAGCTCACTCTGTAGACCAGGCTGTTCTTGAACTCATAGAAATCCACCACCTCCCAGCCCAATGAATGCACTTTTTAATCATAACACCCTAGAGATTTAGTTAAGAATGTCATTCTTGGCTGGAGATGGTGTTGCATTCTTTAATCCCAGCACTCAGGAGGCAGAAGCAGGCAGATCTCAGTCAGTTCCAGGAAAACCTGGTCTACACAGTGAATTCCAGAACACTATATATACAGTGGGTATATTTACTGGGTATATACAGTGAAACCCTGTCTCAAGAAACCAAAATCAGATAAGAAAAGAATGTTATTCTTGACCTACTATTAGCAAAAAGATGAATTATGCAGGTGCTGCTAAACAGTATACATTATTTTCATTCTGAGCCCTTCATAGTCTCAGGGACAGATAAGCTGTCTTTTTAGATCTTAAAACAAATGATTGGATAAATAGCTGTTCCAAACCAGAAGAGCCACCTTATGCTCGCTTGTCCCAGACATTTTATACAAGGACAGGCTCCTTAACCAGCATGCCATTAGCTGATCACTGTCACTTTTATGCACCATAACTCAGGAAAACCTCAGAATCAGCTGTACTGGTAAAGACAGCTTTTGGATTTGTTCTTTAAAAGTTAAAAAAAATAACAAAAGTTAAAGTTTTTGTTCCATCTGTCATTTTCATAAGAATATTGGCATTTTGTGGTAGAAAGCTATACATATCCCAGAGCATCATTTCACTTTCAGAGGATGACTTTTCCAGTGACTTACTGCAAACCTATCAGATGTAGTTTTGTCTTGCTTAACATATTATTTTCCTGTTGGTTTATGTTTCATTTTAGAAGGAACTCAGGGCCTCATGTGTGCTAAACAAGCGTTCGACCATTGAACTATTTCCCATTCTGGTGTTAGAGATTTTCCTCCCGTGGTTTTTTGAGCCAGGTCTCAAGTAGTCCAGGTTGGCTTTGACCTAGCTATGTGACTGAACGCTGGTCCTCTGACTTCCACCTCCCCAGTGTGTGATTACAATAATGCATCATCATACCCAGGGACTGTGGGACTATGCTCTTGTCCACTGTAAGTCTTGGTTTTACTAAAACTCTGATTGCGGGCTGGAGAGATGGCTCAGTCATTAAGAGCACTGACTAGGGGCTGGAGAGGTGGCTCAGTGGTTAAGAGCACTGACTGCTCTTCCAGAGGACCAGGGTTCAATTCCCAGCACCCACATGGCAGCTTACAACTGTCTGTAGTTCCAGTTCCCAGTTCCAGGCAAATAAAGTAAATACAGTAAAAAAAAAAAAAAAAAAAAAAAAAAAAAAAAAAAAAAAAAAAAAAAAAAAAAAAAAAAAAAAAAAAAAAAAAAAAAAAAAAAAAAAAAAAAAAAAAAAAAAAAAAAAAAAAAAAAAAAAAAAAAAAAAAAAAAAAAAAAAAAAAAAAAAAAAAGAGCACTGGTTGTTCTTCCGGAGGACCTGAGTTCAATTCCCAGCATCCACATAGCAGCTAACAACTGTCTGTAATTCCAAGATCTGACACACTTACACAGTTATACATGCAGGCAAAACACCAATTCACATAAAATAAAAATAAATATTTAAAAAATTCCCAAAACCACTGATTGGCCAGAAGCTAGACAGGAAGTAGAAAAGGACAACCAGATGTATGGGTTAGTTTTAATAGTTAAGAGAGAGCAGGTAATGAGCCTGAGCCATAGGCCATACAGTTGTAATTAGTAAAGCCTCTGGGTAATTATTTTAGAAGCAGCTGTAGGACCACAGGTAGGAGAGCTTTGTCCAGACAGAGGGACTGGATAGGACAGAAAAACTTCTGGCTACACCAGACTAGTGTTAGGTTATTGTATATTTCGGCTTGGTGCTGAACCAAGAGCCTTATTAAGGCTAGGCATGCACTCTACCACTAAGGTATACCTTCAGCCTCTGTTACTTCTGAACTTATTTTTGACTTTCCATTTTAAGCTGAAACGAGCATGGTTTGGTATGACTGGATGAAGCCTTCTCATGCACAGCTTCATTCTGACTACATGCAACATCTGACTGAAACCAAAGCCAGGAGCAAGAACAGAGTTCGGAGTGTCCAGCAGTTGATACAGCGCCTCCGATTAGTTAAGTCTCCTGCAGAGATCAAGAGAATGCAGATTGCTGGAAAACTGACATCAGAGGTATGGCTATTATTAAAAATAATGTTTGTCAGATCACAAAACTCAAGCTCTTCATGTTCAGTAGGCCCTTTAAGGTCATATGACCTTAGAGTAGTAATCTCATAGGTCACATCTGTTTCAGTTCTGCAGTATGTTTAGTGACTATGTCAAGACCTACTCAGTGCCTTTGCAAAGCAAAATAAATCTTCTAAGACACAAATTCTAGTTGGTATTTAATGAGAATTCAGAGCCAGATGTTGGGGAAAAGCTGGAATATCAGAGAGAGGAAACAGACCACAGTCAATTCTCACCTAGCCAACTTCTCAGGGTAAAATTATCTTCATGAATCCTGAGCCTGGCTGGTCTCTTCTACAGAATACCTCCATGTCTGCCTATGCTGCCTTTGCCCAGTTGTTTCATTTCTGGGTTCAACTCTGCATCATAATCATAGAGTTAGGATTAAAGGTGTGAGCTACTACTGTTTGGTTGTTAGGCCTTGAACTGCAGAAACACAGAAAGATCTCTTCTGTCTCCTGAGATTTGGGATTAAAGGCATGAGTTACCACTCTCTGACCCTCATGGCTTGACTGTGGGTGGATCTGTTCTCTGATATTTAGGCTGATTTTATTAAATATAAAATATATCAGCACAGTCTACCCCTTTGAAGATTGATCTTTTATTCATTGGTGTTGTTTTTCTTGGGAACCACAACTGATTTTGACAGTTTTGATTGCTGAAGATGGTGTTTACTAACCTAGCTCATTCGAGTGCTCCTAGTTGCATTGCAACACACCCACCATTGGAAACATTTGTGCACTAATGATGAATGTATAGACCTAATCTACTGAGCATCATAGTTTAGCAGCATAGTATACTGTGAGTATTGGTTGCTACCTCTGAGACCTTGTGGCTAAGAACCAGGGGCTTACTGCCACTGCTTAGCACAGTGAGAAGGACCTCATCCTCATGTCTGGTAAAAAGATCCAAATGCAGAGATTAGAAATATGGTTTCGGGGCTGGAGAGATGGCTCAGAGGTTAAGAGCACTGACTGTTCTTCCAGAGGTCCTGAGTTCAATTCCCAGCAAAAACCACATGGTGGCTCACAACCATCTATGATGAGGTCTGGCGCCCTCTTCTGTAAAACTGTATGCATAATAAATAAATAAATCAAAAAAAAAAAAAAAAAAATTTTAAAAATTTTAGAAATATGGTTTCTACTGATTGTATATTACACACCATAAGATATGTGAGAACTAAATTAAACCATGGAGTAAGATACTTACATAAGGTACAAAATAACAGGAAGATACATCTGAATGTATCTAGAGGTCAAAAACTCTCTGTGGCAGGACATCCAGGCCAGGTGCACACTCATCAGCCCATACATCAGAGCTAAACATAGTCATTTTCTTTTGTAGATCAGGAACTGGCAGGAATTTATTTTCCACAGTTACTCAGTCTTCAGACTCAATTCAGGTTGCCAAAACCGTCAGTTTCTGATGAGAGTGCTCTTCTGTCAGACAGCTGACTTCTTGCTTTGTTCTTAATGGGGGTGAACACCTTTCCATAAAGGCTTAGTCCTATCAGACTCAATTACATGCTAGTTTTATGTTCTTTTTTAATCTTTTTGGGGTTTTTTGTTTGGGGTTTGTTTGTTTTGGGGGGGTGTTTGTGTTTTTGGGGGGTTTTGTTTTGTTTTGGAGACAGTCTCTCTGTGTAGCCATGACTGTCCTAGAACTCACTCTATAGAGCAGGCTGACCTTGAACTCAGAGATCCACCTGCCTCTGCCCACCAAGTGCTGGGATTAAAGACATATGCCACCATCACCACTGCCCAGCATGGTTAGTTTTTCAACAAACTGCCTTACTGTTCCTATTTCCAACAGGTTCCTTCATTCCCACCACTCCAGTCTCCTCTGTGTCCTCATGAACAGTTGTTATTTCTGTTCTGGGCAGGAATAATAGCCCTTTTGGTGGTTTCGAGGTAACTTTAGAATCAGTGTGTTTTGTGCCCTGTCTCTTCACCAAGGTCAGTGCCATGCGAAAACTTTAGCAAAAGCTGGACATCATCTCACATACACATAATCCAAACACTCAGAAAGCAGAAGCAGGTAGATCTATGTGACTTCAAGACCAGCTTGCTCTACATAGCAAGATGCACATTGGCCAGGGCTACAAAGAAAGAGCCTGTCCCAAAACAAGCAAAAATGTCACCCACCAGTTTGTCTACTTCAAGGATGTTTGCATAGACTTAGGTCGGAAATCTCCCATAACTGCATTTCTGGCTTGAGACTCTATGACTGTCCCTGATGGCTATTCTGATGGGTGTGCTTGGGTTGGATATTTCAGATGCCCTTTGAATGTAGCAGGTTTTAGCATACAAGTGGATTCTCTTTGCTGTTAGCTAGAGCATAACCTTAGTGTATTCTACTTAGTTTTTGTTTTTCGTTTGTTTGTTTCTGAGAGAGAGTCCCTCTGTGTAGCCCTGGCCATCCTGAAACTTTGTAGATCAGGTTGGCCTTGAACTTAGAGATCCACCTGCTTCTCCCTCCCAAGTGCTGGTAACAAAAGTTTGTACCACCTCTGCCCAGCCAAGATTTTATCTGTCTTTTTTTTAATATTTATTTTATTTTATGTGAATTGGTGTTTTGCCTGCATGTAAGGGTGTGTAAGGGTGTCAGATCTTGGAATTACAGACAGTTGATAGCTGCCATGTGGATGCTGGGAATTGAACTCAGGTCTTCCGGAAGAACAGTCAGTGCTCTTAGCCATCTCTGCAGCCTGACTTTATCTCTTAAGCTAAAACAGAAGGAAAAAAAGGCAGGAGAGAGAACTCAGGGTTAAGATTACTTGCTGTGCAGTCATGAGGACTGGAATTTAAATACCAACATTATGTTGTCATTCCAGCTCTGGGGGATCTCGTGCCTTCTTCTGACCTCCACACAGCATAGGCCCAAACACCTCGCATGCATGTGCACGGAGATGTACACGTATACAAGTACAAATAACACAAATATTTTAAGATAAAAATTTATTGTTGAGTGGTGCTGAGTGGCCTTAGTGAGTCCCAGGACAGCCAGGACTACTGTATGGGTGTTTTGCCTGCATGGTTGTCCAAGGGAGCCAGAAGAGGGGTCCCCTGGGATATTGTAAGTTGCCTTGTGCGTTCTGAGGATCAAAAGTATGTGTGTGTGTGTGTGTGTGTGTGTGTGTGTGTGTGAGAGAGAGAGAGAGAGAGAGAGAGAGAGAGAGAGAGAGAGAGAGATTGAGATCTGGCAGCACAACTCCTAATTCCACTAAAGCTCTCATATTTGAAAAACATGCTGAGTCCATGGAGTGATAATAACACTGAGCTACACTGATTCAGTTGTACTACAACAGTCTCCCTGACCATCCACTATGTGCTTTTGAACTATTAAGAATATTTACAGGGGGTTGGAGAGATGGCTCAGAGGTTAAGAGCACTGACAGTTCTTCCACTACATGTCAGGTATTCCTTACACCCACATGATGGCTCACAACCATCTATGATGACATCTGGTACCCTCTTCTGTACACTGTATACATAATAAATAAATCTTCTTTAAAAAGGAAGAATATGGGGGCTGGAGAGATGGCTCAGAGGTTAAGAACGCTGACTGCTCTTCCAGAGATTCTGAGTTCAATTCCCAGCAACCACATGGTGGCTCACAACCATCTATGATGAGATCAGGTACCTTCTTCTGTACACTGTAAACATAATAAATAGATAAATAAATAAATTTAAAAAAAAAAGAAAAAGGAAGAATATTTGCCTTCAAAAGGCAGAGAGGTAACACTCAGAGGTATCTGTGAGTTTGAAATCTGCCTGGTCTACATAGCAAGCTCAAGGCCAACCAGGGGATATGTAAAGCCCTGTCTCAAACAAAATAAAGTGAACCTATTGAATTAGACCTGCTGGATCTTTTCTTTGTCGGTAAGCTAAGTCATCTGATTATTCATCTGCAATAACAAAGCAAAGAGCTATTTTACATATATTACAAAAGAAGGGACAGAGCATTAAATAATTTTTTTTATGGGTTTTGAAGACTGTTTCTCTGTGTGGCCCTGTAGACCAGGCTACCCTCCACTGAGATTCATCTGCCTCTGCTTCCTGAGTTTTAGGATTAAAGACATATGTCACTATTGTTGATTTTGCTCATGAGATGAAACACACACCACCAGCACCACACTAGAGTTTATTTAAGAGAGTTACCAGTCAAGGGCAGAGAGGTCTGGGGGTCTCCTTTTAAGAGATGGGTGGGCACAGATTTACTTATAGGGGTGTGCCCTCTGTAGCCTGTTCTCCTGGTGCCATGTTGGGTTTACCATGTGGCCACTACATGTCAGGTATTCTTATCTCACCTGGCGCTGTTTTGGGTTATTGGACTAGCATGTTTACCACGTAGCTGCTATGTACCAGGAATCCTTACAATTATACCCAGTTGGAACTTTTGCCATAAATATTTTAGCACAGTTAATGACTGCTATACAGTGTTCATTCACACTATTGTTAATATGTCTTTCAGGTGTTCCCACAGGTTGCTTCCCAATATTTCTTCATCCTAAGAAACTAGTCAAAAATACATTCTCATTTGGATATAACCAAAATCATGTACCCAGCTTTTCCTAAGTATTTCTTAGATTGATGGCTCTGTACTCTCACTTATGGCTATTGTGTAGAGGAGGAGACTTGTCCTTTTTTTTTTAAAAAAAAAAAAAACTTTTATTTATTTATTTGCCTTGGTGTTTTGCCTGGAACTAGAACTACAGACAGTTGTTAGCTGCCATGTGGGTGCTGGGAATCGAACCCGGGTCCTCTGGAAGAGCAGACGGTGCTCTTAACCACTGAGCCATCTCTCCAGCCCCGAGGAGGAGACTTGTAAGTCCTTCACCCTGAAGGGCATTTGAGTCACGCCACAAAGAATATTGTTCTGTTGCACTAAGCATTTCTTCACACGAAGCATCTTTGGGCTTTCGTAGCACTCATTGATTGGTTCCCATCACCATGGCAACAGTCTTACCTTTCTTTCTTTTATTATTATTGAATTTACTTTTATTTTCTCTATTTTTTTTTTAAACTTTATTTATTTACTTATTTGCCTTGGTGTTTGCCTGGAACTGGAACTACAGACAGTTGTTAGCTGCCATGTGGGTGCTGGGAATCGAACCCGGGTCCTCTGGAAGAGCAGAGGGTGCTGCTATTAACCACTGAGCCATCTCTCCAGCCCCTATTTTCTCTATTTTTAACTACACTTATTTATGGAGAGGGTATACATACCCAGGGCATGTGAGAAGATCAAAGGACAACTGGGGAGATTTGGTTTTCTCCTTCCACCATGCGGGCTGTGTGGCTCAAACTCTCAGGTCCTTAGGCTTGGTGACAAGCAGATTCACCCACTAGCCCCTACTGTCTATATTTAACCGGTACAGAAGTTTGATAGCGTATTTGTCAGTCTCAATAACTAGTCTGCAAAGAGTAGCAGTATTTATTTCAAAGTAGCACATAATATGGATGTGCGAGCTGTGAGTGTATTCCAAGTGTAGCAGGCTTTCTTTTGTGCCACCAACCAGCTTCCAGATGATGGCACAGAGACTTGTTATTAGTTATGAATGTTCCGCCTTATCTATGCTTGTTTCTTTCTAGCTCTTATAACTCAATTTATCCTCAGGGTTCTCACCCTCCTTTCTTCCTTCCTTTCCTTCTTACTTTCCTGCTGTCTCCATGTCTGGCTGGCAGCTGCCTGGCTCCTAGCTCCTAGCTCCTAGCTCCACGCGTGTCCCTCTCTTCCTCCCTCGTTCTCTTCTCATCTCTCTCCAACCTAGATTTTCCCTCCTGTATTCTCTCTGCCCACCAGCCCAGCCTATCCCTCTTCTGCCTAGCTGCTAGTGGCCATTGACCTTCTTATTAGATCCATCGTGTGCCTTAGGCAGGCAAAGTGAAACAACAACACATGTTTACATAATTAAACAAATGCAGCATAAACAAATGTAACACACCTTCACATGGTTAAAGTAATAGTCCAAAGCATAAACAAATGAAACACATCTTTGCATTGTTAAAATAACATCCCACAGCACCAAGGGTTATGGCAAAGGAAAGTTTTAAAGGCAAAAGTGAAAATTTCATAATATTTTGAAGTAATAATCCTTGTCCACAGCAGTGAATAACAAGGTTGGTGCCAGTTTGAAGTTAAATAGACAAGTTTTGCATGAGTATTTTTTGTTTAAGGTTACGGTGCCCTTTTGAAAGGTTGTATGGTTCTGATAATCTTTTGATAGGAATTTTCAGGCAGTCGTGCATGCGAACTAATATTTTACTTTATGCACTGGAGTTGGTTTGACTCTTTCACTCTTTGGGCCTGTCATTCGGTTCTCAAGGAAATCACGTGGAGTTCCAAGTCTTTCTTGTGAATGTCCAGCCTTAGCTTGGCTTGTTTCTTGCCTGCTTGCCGTCTATCTTTTGCCTCTGGGCTTTTGCTTTTCTGTATTTCTGCATATCAAACCTCTTTTTCTTTATTCTTAATAGTGTGTATTTCCTGGGACTGGAGAGATGGCTCAGAGGTTAAGAGGACTGCTCTTCCAGAGGTCTTGAGTTCAATTCCCAGCACCACATGGTGGCTCACAACCATCTATGATGAGATCTGGTGCCCTGTTCTGACCTGTAGGCATACATGGAGGCAGAATGTTATACACATCAAAAATAAAAAATAGATAGTGTATATGTACTTCCACTCCAATATTACATGTTTATCAGCCACATACTCAGAAAAGGGATTTACTTACCATTTACTTCACCCAACTTCACAGCAGCACTTTTACGGCCCTGAATTAGTTTTCTCACTCCCAAGAGACTCTAGCAGGCCTGGATAGTACTATGTTCCTGTGTCCTCCAGACCTCCAGGCTTTCCACTCACAAATTTTAAGAGGTCTTGAGTTTCTTATAAGATTTTGAATCAAAAAGTTCTAGCTTTCAAAGTTTCTTCTTTTATTTCCATGTTAATAATACTGAAAGCCAGGAATAGAGACTCATTAAGTCTCTCTCTTTGTAAATTCAGGTAATATTCAGAGTATGTGTATTTGCTTTGGGATTTTTGTAACCTGAAGAGCTTGATGACAGCATCATGTACCTTCCTGTAAAAATCAAGTTCTATGTTGTTTTTTTTTTTTATTTTTTTATTTTTTTTAAAAAAATTTTTTTATTTATTTTATTTGCCTTAGTGTTTGCCTGGAACTGGGAACTGGAACTAGGGACAGTTGTTAGCTGCCATGTGGGTGCTGGGAATTGAACCCGGGTCCTCTGGAAGAACAGTCAGTGCTCTTAACCGCTGAGCCATCTCTCCAGCCCTCTATGTTGTTTTTTTGTATCACTTTTAATTTGTATAAAAGCTGAACTGGTTCAGAACTATAAATATTGTTAGTTGTTTCAACCCTGCCTGCAGAGGCTCTGGTGAGGCATGCCTGCATGATTTCCCTTTAAAGAGCCCCAACCACGAGGGAGACTCTTTTTCTTCTTCTCTGCTCTCTACTCCCCCCCTCTTTCTTTCTCTCCCCCCCAACCTGTTCCTTTAATAAACCTAATATGGCTCCTTGGCAACATTCTAGCAAGTTCTTCCTCGTGCAAAATACTAACAATTGTTGTCCTTATTGTTTCCATTTGTGTGTGTGTATGTGCACACACTAATGTAGTTTTCAGTATATAAGAATTTGTCTTTTATAGCTAAATAGGATTCCATTGTGTGTATATATACATATATATGTGTCATATTTTATGTATCTATTTGTTGAGAGACACATAGATTTCCATATGTTGGCTATTGTGAATAATACTGATATGAACATAATTATTTAGTCAGAAGTAGAATTGCTAAATAGTATCATCTTATGATTAATATTATTGCTTTATTTTTGTGATAGGGTTTCACTCTATAGCCCATGCTAGCCTTGAACTCATAATAATCCTCTTGTCTCAGCTTCCCAAGGTCTAAGATTACAGGTATAAGCCAACATTAATTTTCCTTCCCAAAATTGTCCTACTGTCTTCTACAGTGATTAGAAGAGTATTTTTGTTATTTAATTTTTCAAGACCTAGTTTCTCTGCGTAGCCTTGGCTGGCCTCCAATTCACAGGGATCAGCCTGCCACTACCTCCCACGTGCTGGGATTCAAGGTGTGAGCTACCACCTCCCAGTTTAACCTAATGTTTTGTATGTCTTTTTCTTGGCTTTCTTTTGTTGAGTATTGAACTTACTGTTATTATCTAGGAAATCAGTAACAAAGTGTGTGTTTGTGAAAAGTAGTAAGGGCTAACCTTAAACTCCTCCAAGTGTTGGGATCACAGACACGTGCCACCTTGCCTGGCTGATAAAGATCTTAACCTTTTTTACATGTTTCTGGGGTTCCAGGATGACTCATTGGAGGTGCCTGAAAAGTCATCCCCTAGGAGAGAGATGCGCTTTTGTCATATAGCATCGTGGGTGTTAGTAGCATTCCTGCATCTTCAGTACCATCTGATTAAAGGGGGGCATGATATCACTGATGTCAAGGCATTAGAGAGGGTGGTCATTTCTTTTTATGCTTGGTTTGTGAGATAGAGTTTCACTATATAAACCAGGCTAATCCTGAACTCAAAGTCCTACCCAGACACCCAAATGCTGGTCTTAAAGCTATGTACAATTCCTGGTTACCCAACAGTATGCATGGTAGAATGCTCTTAATCAATTTTTATTAGTTAGGCACTTCTCTATGAATTAGGGTGAGAACACACTTAGCCTGATCAGCCCATTACTTTTTTATTTTGTTTAATCCCAGCACTGGAAAGGCAAAGGCATGTGTCTGTCCCAGGAAACATTTTTCACAGAGGTCTGTAAGGGTATTGTCTGAAGTAACCTAGAAAGAGCTCGTTTTCCTCCCTGACTGAGAACCCTTCATTCCTTTCCCTCCAGCTGCACCATCTTAGCCCTTGAGTAATTTCAGTTGTTGTCTCACAGTTGATCAAATGTTATTGTGGCCCGAGTTCTTTTGGTTAGAGTTCCACCTGTTGACCAAAGAGAGAAGCTCATCTGCAGGACTCCTTAGCTTAATTGGAGCCACCCCTGAATATTTAGCAGAGCTGTCGTCAATTTTCATTTTCCTTCTGCTCCTTTGAGGTTTCTGAACCCCACTGATTTCAGTGTGTGTGCTACTTCACACCAGTCATGGTCTGGCTTAGTAAAATGTTTTTGAGACTGGGTTTCTCTGTGTAGCTCTGATTGTCCTGGACCATTTTCTGTAGATCAGGCTGGCCTCAAACTCACAGAAATATACCTGCCTTTGCCTCCCCTGGGTTTAAAGGTGTTTGCCACTGCCACTACTACCTGGCTGAAACTTTTGGTAGAAAATGAGTCAGTGCGTATGGTCTTGAAGTCCCCAGTGGAGTTAATTATTCCTAAAGCACAAACAACAAAAGAGAAAAACTTGGACTTCGTCAAAATTTAAAGATGACTCAGCGATCAGGAGGTCAGACTGCTCTTCCAGAGGACCCAGGTGTGATTCCCTGCACTCAAAGAATGGTTCTCAACTGTTTATTGCAAACAGAGGGAACTGGACCCTCTACAAGCCTCTGCTGACACAGTACTCACGTTGTACACAGACAAAGAGGCAGGCAAAACACCCAAGCACTTAGTAAACCTCAAAAAAAAAAGCTTTAAATTTTAAAAAAAAAAAATTGTATACACATATATTAGCCAGAAAGTAGAAAGTTCCCATCATTGAAGAGCATGTTTACAGATGCTTGTTTAAGATCTATTATCTGAAATATATACTGTTTTTTTAAAGCCCTCAGAATTCAGGACATGAGAGACGGCTCAGCAGTTAAGAGCACTGACTGCCTTTCCAGAGGACCCAGGTTCAGTTCATTTTATACAGTTCATTTTATACAGGGTGTCTCTATGTACACTGTGTGCGTGCCCATTGCCCACAGAGGTCAGAAGGGGGCATGGGAGCCCCTAGAGCCACCGTGTGAGTGCTGGGAACCAAGCCTGAGCCTGACTAAAAAAGAAAAAAATACCATCTCTCCAGCCCAAACAAGTCAATTTTTTAATTTTTATTTATCTTTTGAATTTATGTGCCTGTATTGAGCATGGTGGTGTAGGCCTTAAAATTCAGGAGGTAAAGACAGGAGAGTATCTATGAGTTGAAGGCTATCCTGCCTTATATAGTGGACTCCAAGGCTCTGCAGAAATGCATAGTGAGATCCTGCCTAATAAATAGAGAGTGAAAGATTGGAGGGCAGGTGTGTATGCACATGTCTGAGGAGACAGAATAGAGCATGGATTTTCAGTAGCCGCAAGTGCTCCAGTCCTGAGCCATTTCTCTCCAATCTATAAGTCAATTTATTTCGGGTTTTTAATTTAATTTTATTACATATATGGATTTTTTGCCTGCGTGTATGTCTGTGCACTATATGAATGCAACGCCCATAGGGACCAGAGAGTTGATCAGATCCTCTGGAACTGGAGTTGCAAATGGTTATGAGCCAGTGTTCGGGTGCTGGGACTCAAACACAGGTCCTCAGGAAAAGCATCCAGTACTCTTTAACCACTGGTGATCTCTCTCCAGCCCCAACAGCCCAGTTTCTTTTTTTCAAGATAGGGTTTCTCTGTATAATCGCCCTGATAGTCCTAGAACTCACTCTGTAGACCAGGCTGGCTCAAAATTACCCTGCCTCTGCCTCAATACTGGGATTATAGCCTGTGCCACCACAGCCTGCCAGCTCTCTTCCTTTCTTGAGATCAGTGACTGAGTTACATGTATATCTAAACTTTCTGATCCCAGTGGGATTAAAAGTGTATATTACCACCCAGCTGCAGATCAGTTTCTTTCTTTCTTTCTTTTTTTAAATTATGTATACAGTATACAGAAGAGGGCACCAGATCTCATTACAGATGATTGTGAGCCACCATGTGGATGCTGGGAATTGAACTCAGGAACTCTGGAAGAGCAGTCAGTGCTCTTAACCTCTGAGCCATCCTCCAGCCCAACATATACATAATTCTAATTGGAAACCTAAAAAGTAAGCTAGGCATGGTGGCACACAAATTCAATCCTAGCACTTAGGAGGCAGAGGCAGAAGGATCACTGAGTTACAGGTCTACAGAGCAAGATCTAGGATGGCCAGGGCTACACAGAAACCCTATCTCAGTCAGAGAGAGAAAGGTTGTTTGCCTTTTTACACTGGCTGCTAAGAAGCTAAGACAGTTTGTGGCCCACTTATAAATACCTATAGTCATCATGACAGTCTCTGTGGTTTAAAATAAGTTTCCACACCTAAGTGCTTGTTTTTACCTCTAAATTAGCCTATCATGTCATGTTTTAAATGTCTGTGTAAGTTGATCAAAATATTTTCTGGAGCCCTAGAAGTATAGCTCATTAATAGAGCACTTTGCTTGTACTTCTGAGGCTCTGGATTACACACACACACACACAGAGAGACAAACACACACACTAGAAACTAGGTATGGTTGTGAATTGTAACATATATGACTATAAAAATAGACATGTGGCTGTCACACAGAGAATCAATATTCTGGGCCAGTATTTCTCAGAAGGTCTTAGTCCCCTTTTGTAGTAGACATAGGCAGTGTCTGGTATTCAAACATGCAAGATGCTGTTGACTTTCTACATTGCATTAGATGACTCCCCACAGCAAAGCTTTACCTAGGTCCAGTTGTCAGTGCTACTGAAGTTCAGGCTAGTGAGATGGCTCAGTGGGCAAAGCACTCACTGCTGAACATGAATTTGTTCCCTAGGACCCACACTGAAGAAGAACAACTGACTCCTGAAAATCGTCCTCTGACTCTCACATACATGTTGTAACAAGTGCACACTCCTACACATGCACTCAGGATAAATAAATGTCACTTTACTTGATCTTTTTTATTTTATGTAAGTGTTTTGCCTGTGTGTGTATATGTACCACAGGCATGCTTGGTGTACACAGAGGCTCAAGAACACATCAGTTCTGGGTCGGGAGATATACATGCTTATGAGCTGCCATGTGGGTACTGGGAATTGAACCCAGGTCCTCTGGGAAAGCACCCAGTAACCACTCAGCCATCTCTCACCCAGTCCTAATTTAAAAAAATAAATAAATAAAAAAAAAAAAGTGCTCTGCTATAAAGTAGACCATTTGGCCCATAATTTCACACAGCAGAACTGCAAGCACATCTTATTATTATATGTGCTGCTTCCTCTTTTGTGCGACTGTGAGAACACCTGAGAATAATTAGCTCCATTAATGACAGCTGTTTGTTTCTTCACACTTTTGGAGACTTTGAAGCCCAGGATCCAAGTGATAAGAGGGCCTGTATCTTCAGAGGCAGTACTGAACTCATTACTTCAAGGACCCTGACCTTCAGAATACCACCCCAGTGAGGATTAGGTTTGGTTCTTTTTCTTGTTTTAAAGATATATTTATTAGGGCTGGAGAGATGGCTCAGCAGTTAAAAGCACTAGCTGGGGGCTGGAGAGATGGCTCAGCGGTTAAGAGCACCGTCTGCTCTTCCAGAGGACCCGGGTTCAATTCCCAGCACCCACATGGCAGCTAACAACTGTCTGTAGTTCCAGTTCCAGGCAAACACCAAGGCAAATAAATAAATAAATAAAGTTTTTTTTTAAAAAAAAAAAAGCACTAGCTGATCTTCCAGAGAGCCCCCAGGTTCAAATCCCAGCACTCAAATGACAGCTCACAACTATCTGTAATATCAACATCTGACACCCTCACACAGACATACATGCAGGCAAAACACCAGTGTACATAAAATAAAATTTAAAAATAAAGAAAAGGAAAATTGATTTTTTTTTAACTTTATTTTATTTATTTATTTATTTGTCCTGGTGTTTGCCTGGAACTGGAACTACAGACAGTTGTTAGCTGCCATGTGGGTGCTGGGAATTGAACCCGGGTCCTCTGGAAGAGCAGACGGTGCTCTTAACCACTGAGCCATCTCTCCAGCCCCGGAAAATTGATTTTTAAAAAAGATATATTTATTGTGTACATATATGTGTCTTTGTCTGCAATTTTTATTTTTCTAATTAGCTCACAGAGACCTTTCCTGCCTCTGCTTCCTGGGTGATTATATTAAAAACACTCAATGTTGCCTGACTCAGCATGAGTTTTGGAGAAGACACACAGGAGTTTCCAGATTGCTGACTCTTAACATAAAGTGTATATTCTGAGTGGGAAGACTGAGAGCCCTAATTATCTACCATCAATCAACTGTTCCAGAGGGCAATTATTTCTTTCTTTCCCCTCCTGAAGTATTAGACTGCTTAGTCATAGCATCCAGAGGTCCTGGTTTCAGTTCCCAGCACCCACATGGCAGCTCATACCTGTCTGTAGTCTCAGTTTCAAAGGACTGAACACCCTCACAAGGATATACATGCAGGCAAAAAAAATGAGACTATATTCATCCCTCTTTCTTCTCTTTCCAGGCTTTCATAGAGACCATGTTTGCCAGTAAAGCGCCAATAGACGAAGCCTTTCTTTATGCGAAGGTGAGCTTCACGTAGTAGGAAAGGTCCTGTTGGTTCACGGGTGGCCTGTGTTGGTTTGCAGGCAGACAGAGTAGTAGCAGCTTATCCTTCTCATGTTGTTGTTAACTCATGCATCTAAGGAGAAGTGCAGAGCAGAGCCAGGGAATGAAGATTAAACACAGAAAGGAGACCAACACTGAGTGCCTGGAAAGGCAGCACATAGGTGGAGCCTTCACAGTGTACTGAAAGTGGCAGAATTTACAGTTTCCCAGCATCCTTTTCCACTTATTCTGAGCATTTAGCTTGGTAACTATTTGCAAGACTAACCCTAGCCATTCTAAGGCATTGCTCCAAATATAAGCCTTGCATGTGTTTTTGGACTCAGCCTTCTTTACTGATTTTCTCTCTTCTGGACTTTTACTTTGAAAACCATGGGAAGCTTAAATTATAAGAGATTAGCTAAGGCCAGATATATCCATGTGTGTCACATTGCAGCACTTAGGAAATGGACACATGACGGTCAGGAGTTCAAGGTCATTCTTGGCTACATAGTAAGTTAAGGTCAGTCTGGCCTATATGAGCCCCTGCCTCACAAAATACATGTATATCGCAAAGCTGGATGACAGGATTGATGGGCATTTATATAGAATAATATATAGTTCATCAAGTAAGAGTTGGTGGTATAAAATGTTTGGCTAGATATGACCACTGTTCCAGTAATGACTTACACCGAGTGCCTCTGACCGCCTGTGTAAATCATGCTTTGTTGTTTTTCAGTTTGAATTTGAGTGCCGGGCCAGAGGTGCAGACATTTTAGCGTACCCGCCCGTGGTTGCAGGAGGTAATCGGTCAAACACATTGCACTATGTGAAGAACAATCAGCTGATCAAGGTAATCAGAATGCCCCTGCAGTCTGCCCCCTGAGAGACCCAGGTTCACCAGTAGAAAACTCACTATCTTTAAATGGAATGCCATTTAAAAGGCACTGTATTGGTGGCTGGAGAGATGACTCAGAGGTTAAAAGCACTGACTGTTCTTCCAGAGGTCCTGAGTTCAATTCCCAGCAACCATATGGTGGCTCACAACCCTCTATGATGACATCTGGTACCCTCTTTTGTACACTGTATACATAATAAATAAATCTTTTTAAAAAAAGCACTATTATTTCTAAAATAGTTTTGTGGATATTATTTCATTAGTCCTTGAAGTATCCCCGTTAAGAACAGTTAGTAGCTTGCTTACAGGATGAAAAAGATAATCATTAAGCATTTGCAAGCCATAGTACACAGATAGGGTCTGTGACAGCACTGTGTGGAGCCAGGCTGGTATTCTCCAGGGGCCATGCCTGTGAAGCTACTTGAGTTGGTATTTTCTTTGTGGGCTTACACAGCCTACTAGTTCAGGATCTGCTTTTTTTCATGAATTTATTGTGGTAGTAATTGTGTCTTTGTTTTTTTTCTTTTTTGGTTGGTTAGTGTGGATGTTGGTGGTGTATTAGAGACTGGCCTTGAACCCAGTATGTAGCCAAGAATGACCCTGAGCCTCCCTGTGTGCCTGCCTCTCCCTCTAGTGCTGGGATTGCAGGTGGATGCATCATACTCAGTAGTTCTGTGCAGTGCTGGGGATGGAGCCCAAGGCTCTGACATGCTGAGCTAGCACTCTACTGAGCCCAACCTTAGTTCTTCTTTTACCACCACCACACATTTATGTAATTTGATTGTGTTGTTTCTGACCCTTAGAGAATAACTTCAGAATGTTTAGGGGTGGGTGTTGTTGGCAGGATCCTTCTCCATAGCTTAGGCTAGCTTGAAATTCAGTTGTGTGGCTCAAGCTGCCCTCAGACTTGCAGTGGCTCTCTGCCTTGGTGTCTCCCAAGTGCTGGCATTACAGCGTGCACCACCATGCCTTGAAACCATTTTACCTACACTTTTTACTGCACTCCCAGGGGCACACAGCTGTGATTTGTGCGTTTTAGCTTCACTGCTGTAGAACAGCAAAATAGTCTAAAGGGTTAGTCAGTTCTCATTGGACTAAGACATGATGTGATGTCTTTTCACTCTTTTCCTGTTAGAGGTCACATTAGAGTAACCTAGAGGCAGGCTGGAGATGGCTCAGCTGTTAAAGGCCAGGCTCACAACCAAAAATACAGGAGTAACCTAGAGGCTTTGTGACATAATACTCAACAGCTTGAACTCCAAAGTCATTTAAAACTAGCCACCTCTCTGGCTAAGCTAAACAGAAATTCATGAAAATTAGAACAGTACAACATTTTAATTTTTTATTTATAAACATTTGTTTTACAAAAAATGGGACTTTGAATTTTGGGGGTAGAATTAAAGAGAGCCAAGTCTAACTCTGTGGCCCAGGCTGGCTGTACCCTAAGCTGTCATCCTGTGTCAACCTTCTGAGAGTAGCTGGGACACCAGGCATATGCAGTGATTTTGGAGTTTTGTTTTGTTTGCAGAGCTAGGGGTCAGGCCTAGGGTGCCCTGGGTGTTCTACCACTGAGCTATATAGCCCAAACACAATTGATTTGTTCTTAGTTTATTGTTTTGATGTTTTACTTTTCATTTCATTTTGATCTAATTAGGCATCCCATTCTCAGAATGTACTGTAAAAGACAAAACAAGGGGGCTGGAGAGATGGCTCAGTGGTTAAGAGCACCGTCTGCTCTTCCAGAGGACCCGGGTTCAATTCCCAGCATCTACATGGCAGCTAACAACTGTCTGTAGTTCTAGTTCCAGGCAAACACCAAGGCAAATAAATAAATAAAAAAGTTTTTTTTTAAAAAAAAAAAAAAGGAGAATGGAATTGCTTGTCTATTCATTTTTGTAATTAAGTTTATTTCATATATTTCATAATTTTTTAAAAGATTTATTTATTTTTATGGTGTTTTGCCTGCATGTATGTCTGTGAGGTGTTGGATCCCTAGAATTGGAGTTACAGATAGTAGTGAGCTGCCATGTGGGTGCTGGGAACTGGACCCAGGTCCTCGGGAAGAGCAGCCAATGTTCTTAAACCCTGAGCAAGCCCCACAATTGTTATTCTTAAGTAACATTAATATTATAAATTTTATTCTTAATTAGACATTTATATGTTATTTCCAAATTTATAATGTTAGAAACAGTGTTCCTTGGGCACTGTTGTCTTTGTCTTGGCATCTAAGGTATCAAGTTTATTCAAGGGACAAATAGTAGAATTTTTGGATTGAATGATGCACATATTTCCATCTTGTATTTCCATCTTGTATTTCCATCAAATATTTCCAAAATGACTATAGCAATTAAATTTCTTTCCCTGAGATAACTTTCTACATTTTTCTACCTCTTTGTTTATTTAAGTCATGTCTAAATTTACTTGATAACCATAGTTAATATGTTTTTTTCTCAAAAAGAAATCTCACTGGACAGTTACTTTAAGAAGTAAACATTCGGGAGCTGGTCCTAAGTTCAATTCCTAGAACCCACATGGTGGCTCACAGCCATCTGTAATGAGATCTGGGGCCCTCTTCTGGCCTGCAGGGATACATGCAGACAGAATACTGTATACATAATTAATAAATAAATCTGAAGAAGGAGAAGAAAAAGAAGTAGTAGTTGTAGTGGTTGGAGTAGCAGTGGTAGTAATAAATGTGCCAGCAGCTGGGCTTGTGTGGTGTGCCTTTAATCCCAACCCTCTGAAGGCAGAGACAGGCAGGTCTCTGGTATGAGTTTGAGGCCAGCCTGGTCTTCATAGTAAATCCCAGGCCAGACAGGGCTATCAGAGCTGCATAGAGAGAGGCCAAAAAAACAACTTGGTTTTATGTAAATTAATTTATTTCTGTTTCCCACATCTGTAGGTTTATGTCTTTAATCTGTTGTCAGTTACTCAGATATAATTCTTACGGGGGACCCTTCCTGGATCCTTTCTGTTCGTTCCTCATTCCTTCAGGGTCTTCAGATAGATGTGGTCTGCACCTTTTTCTTCCGTCCTCTGTTTCATGCTTCCCCTTGCCTCGCCTCTGTGATGCTCTAGGTGACTGTGTTAGGAATATCTACCATGTTGGCATATATCTTATGTGCTATGAACTTACCCCAGTGCTACCAGGTCTAGGTCTCACAGAGATCTTCCTGCCTGCCACTCCCTCCTGAGTGCTAGG
>PVIH01005908.1:83428-109988 GCA_004025045.1 Sigmodon hispidus
TTTTTTTTTTTTTTTTTTTTTTTTTTTTTTTTTTTTTTTTTTTTTTTTTTTTAACTTTATTTATTTATTTGCCTTGGTGTTTGCCTGGAACTGGAACTACAGACAGTTGTTAGCTGCCATGTGGGTGCTGGGAATCGAACCCGGGTCCTCTGGAAGAGCAGACGGTGCTCTTAACCGCTGAGCCATCTCTCCAGCCCCCATAATGTGAATTTTAAAAAATATATTTATTTATTATGCATACAGTATACAGAAGAGGGTACCAGATGTCATCATAGATGGTTATGAGCCACCATGTGGTTGCTGGGAATTGAACTCAAGACCTCTGGAAAAACAGTTAGTACTCTTAACCTCTGAGCCATCTCTCCAGCCCTAATGTGAATATTTTATAAGCTGTTTTATACAGAGCCAAGTTGGCTTTTAGCAAGGATTTTATTTCATCATCCTGTTACCATTTCTTCCCCTCCCCCCCCCCCACACACACAAGGTTTCTCTGTGTAGTCCTAGCTGTCCTGGAACTTGCTCTGTAAGTCAGGCTGGCCTCTAATTCAGAGGTCTGCCTGCCTCTGCCTCCCGTGCCTATCTGTAAAGACATGAGTAGATCAGGACAGATACATTCAATGCTTTTTCTTTCCCACATTATTATGGCAGCAGAAAAGGAATGCTCAACAGACTGGAACTGCATAGCAGGTTCCAGACCAGCCATAGCTACACACAGACCCTAAGAAAAAGATGCTAGGGGCTGGAGAGATGGCTCAGTGGTTAAGAGCACCGTCTGCTCTTCCAGAGGACCCGGGTTCGATTCCCAGCACCCACATGGCAGCTAACAACTGTCTGTAGTTCCAGTTCCAGGCAAACACCAAGGCAAATAAATAAATAATAAATAAATAGTTTTAAAAAAAAAAAAAAAAAAAAAAAAAAAAAAAAAAAAAAAAAAAAAAAAAAAAAAAAAAAAAAAAAAAAAAAAAAAAAAAAAAAAAAAAAAAAAAAAAAAAAAAAAAAAAAAAAAAAAAAAAAAAAAAAAAAAAAAAAAAAAAAAAAAAAAAAAAAAAAAAAAAAGAAAAAGATGCTAAACGTAATTGTGTTTTAGTAAGGAAGTAGATTAACAGATATAGTTGATGATGATGATGATTATCAGGCTTATACAGCAAGCACTGGCCCCAGAGACTTTTTTTCCCCTTAATTTGTGTGTGTGTGTTTTGTCTTCATGGGCCATGGAGATCAAAAGAGGTCATCAGATCCCCTGGAACTGGATTTAAGGGTGATTATAATCCACCATGTGAGTGTGGGGAACCAAACCCAGCTCCTGCAAGAACAATTACTCTTAACCTCCAGCACCCCAGAGACTTTTAGATGGGAGGAGACAGTTTGTAGCTGTGGGATTGCTAGACTGCTGTCTTTTCTTTCTTGTTCCAGGATGGTGAAATGGTGCTTCTCGATGGAGGTTGTGAATCTTCCTGCTATGTGAGTGACATCACCCGGACCTGGCCTGTCAATGGCAGGTAGAGATTCTACAGAGTAACATGCCCCATGGTGTCTTAGGATTTGAGTTGGTGTGGGGATGTATGTAGAGTAAATGGTTCTTATATGTCAAGTTAGCTGTCTTTACAAAGCTTTTTACTGTTTTTAGTTTTGGCTCTTTTGTTCATTGTGTAGCATAGTAAGGCTCATAGAAAGACTCAGCACATGAAACACATGTACTTTGTTTTGGTGTTTGCATTTGTGGTTTTATTCATTGCTTTTTTTCCTTCTAATTATAACACCTTATTCAAGGTACAGTAGAATATCTTTATTGGGTTAATACTCCACAGATAATGATTATTAAATCTCAACAATTTGAAGACATTGGAAAGTATCTACTATAGGCAAAAAAAAAAAAATGTGTGTGTGTGTATATATAATGTATATAGGGGTTTTTGCTAGAGTGTATGGGCACATATAGTGCCCACAGACCAGAAGAGGACATTGGAACCCCTGAAGCTAGAGCTATAAACAGGTGTAAGCTAGGGCTGGAGAGATGGCTCAGAGATTAGGCGCACTAGCTGTTCTTCCAGAGGACCCCAATTCAATTCACAGCACCCACATGACAGCTCACAACTGTCTATTACTCCAGTTCTCAAGGTTCTGACACCCTTATATAGACACATACAAACACACTGCTACACATAAAATAAAAATTAAAAAACAGTTGTGAGCCGTGACACTCACATGACAAAGCCACTGAGCTTTGAACCCAAGTCCTCTGGAAGAGCAGTCAGTGCTGTAAACCACCTCTCTAGCCCATGTAAATTCTCTTAAAATATCTAGAATGTGTAGATTTAGTGGTTAGAGTTTTCAACCTGAGACTTATTTTTTAAATATACCTGTGTTCCTGTACATAAAGGTACCAGTGAAGGCTAAAGGCCCTGGAGCTGAATTTACAGGTGATTGTCAGCTGCCTGATGTGGGTGCTGTGAACTAAACTCAGGTCCTCTGCAAAAAGACTAAATCCCTTTGTCTACTGAGCATCTCTCTGGCAGCCTGAGGGCATTTCCTAATCCACAGGGCTTTACCTGGCAGCGATGGCACACACCTTTAATCTGAGCCCTGAGAGGCAGAGGCAGGTGGATCTCTGTGAGACAAAAATCAGCCTGGTCTACCAGAGCAAGTTTCAGGACAGCCAGGGCTACACAGAGAAACCCTGTCTCAAAAAAAAAAAAAAAAAAAAAAACTAGTACAGGAATTATAGACATGTACCATTATTCCTCTCTTTCTCTCTCTCTCTGTCTCTCTCTCCCTCTTTCTCTCTCCCTTACACACACACACACACACACACACACACACACACACACACACACACACATACTTTTTTGGTTTTTGTTCTTGTCTGTTTTTTGAGCAAGGTTTTTCTGTATAGCCCTGTCCTAGAACTTACTCTGGATATCATGCTGACCTCAAACTCAGAGATCTGCCCACCTCTGTTCTGAAGTACTAGGATTAAAAGTGTGCACCACTACCACTCAGCATAAAAATCACTTTAAATAGAACTCTTAAACCCATGAAAATACAGAAATGGAGAAGGACATTTCTATGAAAACATCAATCATAAAGAAGCTAAAATGGTCTGGCTTCTTGATCTTTTGACTAAGATCAAGTGTAGAAGACTGAAGCAGTGGCATTGATACCAACAAAATGGACATCGGGACAGGTGTGGTAGAAGTAAAGAAGTCTGAGCGCTGATGACAGAGGTTATGAGTCCATTGGCTCCTCCAACAGCTCCAAAGGACACAAAGCAAAACTGAAAAGACAGAAGTGAACAGACCCGCACGGTAGCAGATTACAGTCTTGTTTATTTTTAAGACCAGTGTTCACAGGAATCATGAGATATTTAGCTATTGATCAAACAAATTATAATGACACACACAGATAGATGGATGGATGGATGGATGGATACCCTTTGGTTTTTTGAAACAGGGTTACTCTCCTGGAACTTGCTTTATAGACCAGCCTGACTTCTAACTCAGAGATCCTCCTGCCTCTGCCTCTCAAGTACTGTGATTAAAGGCAGGCGTGCACCACCATGCCTGACAAATATATGTTGGAGTCTCCAAATACTAGAGCTAGAGAGGTGGCACAGTGATGGAGAGTTTGTGTTCCTCTGCTAGAAGACCTACGTTGGGCAGCTCACAGCTGCTTGTAACTGCAGCTTCTAGGGGCCTTGTCAGAGCACTGCATTCACATGCACAAATCATGAATGCACAGATGCATAATTTAAATCTCCAAATAGTTGGCAAACAATGAATATGAGAAGATGTGGGACTGTGCTTCTATAGCCCAGAACCCAGGGAGCTGAAGCAGAATGATAAGGAGTTAAAGGTCAGGGGCTAGAGAGATGGCTCAGCAGTTAGACAAGGCTAGCCTGGTCTATAGGGTGAGTTCCAGGAGAGCCAGGGCTACACAGAGAAACCCTGTCCAAAAAAAGAGGAGGAGGAGGAGGAGAAGGGAAAAGAAAATACTACACGTAAATATTGGGGATACAGCTGGAGCAAAAAATTATGACTTTTGTTTTCAGGGAGAATCTCACTTAGTAACCCAAACTATTGCATATTTACTGTATAACCCAGGCTGGTCTCACACTTATAATTCTCCTGCCTTGACCTAATGAGTATTGGGATTACTGAGTCCTGTACCACCATGCCCAATTTAGAAGCTCATAAACCTTAAAAATGGTAGGTGATTGCCTGGTACTCACAAGGTTTGGGCTCAAACTGCAACACCAGGAAGAAATAAAAAGGAAGAAAAGGTTTAAATCAGTAATGTAAACCTCCACCTTTAGAAAATATTAACTGGGCTAGAGAGATGGCTCAGAGGTTAAGAGCACTGCCTTCTCCTCCAAAGGTCCTGAATTCAGTTCTCAGCAACCCCATGGCAGCTCACAACCATCTATAATGGGACATGATACCCTTTTCTTTTTTTTTTTTTTTTTTAAAAACTTTATTTATTTATTATTTATTTATTTGCCTTGGTGTTTGCCTGGAACTGGAACTACAGACAGTTGTTAGCTGCCATGTGGGTGCTGGGAATTGAACCCGGGTCCTCTGGAAGAGCAGAGGGTGCTCTTAACCGCTGAGCCATCTCTCCAGCCCCCATGATACCCTTTTCTGTAATGCTACCATATGTGCAAATAGAGCACTCATATGCAGAAATAAGTTTTTTAAAAAACGAAACTATTAAAGGGCCAACAAGATGGCTGACCTGCCTACCAGGTACCTAACTGGAGTTCCTTGGCTTTCCTGTCCATAGATTCACTGCACCTCAGGCAGAGCTCTATGAAGCTGTTCTAGAGATCCAGAGAGCGTGTTTGACACTGTGCTCCCCTGGGACAAGCTTGGAGAACATCTACAGCATGATGATAACACTGATGGGCCAGAAGCTTAAAGATTTGGGGATCACAAAGAGCAGCAAAGAAAACGCCTTCAAGGTACCTCCCTCCTCTTCACCCAGTCCTTGAGAACAGCCAACAGGCTGCCAGTTTCTGCCCTACTTAATAAAGCTATAGATACTGCCTTTGGAATTCTATGCAAGATGGATTTAGCTTTACCGTGGATTAAACAAAGGGAGTTGGTACTTATCTTTGCCAGAAGATGGCAGCACACTCTGACTCATTGCATGCTGTGGCACCAGTGTAGTACGTAGGAAACAAAAACTGAAGTCTGTACAGGCAGAGAGGGAGCAGTTCCTCCTAAACCTTTCCTGGGGACTTTGAGGTCAGAGGGGAGGCTGCATATTGGCTCAGCTATATAATTGAGACTTGCCAGAATGCCTAAGGGATTTAATGAGTTTTGTCTGTATCTGAATGTAATGGTATCCATTATAACTGCAAAAATCTGAGCCGCACAAGCATTAGACATCTTCCATCTCCAAGTTTAAATTTCCAGGACTCCTATTAGCGAAAAAATAAGTTATAAATTTCCTGTGCTAAGCCAGTAAATACAGTCATGCCTATTCCACAATTTGATATGGGAACTTGGGTTTTCCAGAATAGGCTACCCAAAAGAGGTGTATGAAAGATATATATTTTTTTAATTCATTGATGGTGAGGACAAGGTCTCATAACCCAAGCTGGTCTTGAACTCCTGATTCTCCTGTGCTCATAATTTGTATCTTCTTTTTTAGCTGGTTGATTGTTTTGGCTTTTTGAGACAGGGTTGTTTTGGTTTTTTGGTTTGGGGGTGTGTTCTTGTGTGTGTGTGTGTGTGTGTGTGTGTGTGTGTGTGTGTGTAAGGGAGGGAGAGAGGGAGGGAAACAGTCAGTCCTGGTTGTCCTGAAACTCACTTTGTAGAAGACCAGAGATCCACCTAGGTGAGGTTCTGTAGAGGAAGACAGCCACGGTTAACTCTAGCTTCAGTAGGCACATTCCTGTGCCTGCGTACCTGCACCACCTCATCATATCACATACACCTTCCAAAAAGATTACATTAGTCCAAGGATGGGTTAAAAACAGATGGCAGAAATTGGTAGGTTTTAACCTGCATCTCACCGATTTACCAATATCAATTTGTCCATGCCAGCTTTCCCTGTAAGAGCTCATTGCCCTAATAATAGCATGGTAATTATCTTTCAGGCTGCTCGGAAATACTGCCCTCATCATGTTGGCCATTACCTTGGGATGGATGTCCATGACACTCCAGACATGCCTCGTTCACTCCCTCTGCAGCCTGGTATGGTGATCACAATTGAACCAGGTGAGGGATGGGTTAACCATTGTTTTTATTTACAGAACAATATAAAATATTTAGGTTTGTGTTGAGATTTTTTTATTTATTTAAGATCACATTTTGTTTACCTCCAATAACAATAAACAACAGATAGCAAATGCTTTCTGTAAAGAAATAAATCTTGGGTTGGAAAGATGGTTGAGGGGTTGAGAGCACTGACTATTCTTCGGAGGTCCCAAGTTCTATTTCCAGCATCCACATGGTGGCTCATAGCCATCTGTGATGACATCTGGTACCCTCTTCTGTATACTGTATACATAAGAAATAAATCTTTAAAAAAAAAATCATTATCTAGCCCAGTTACTCCACCTCAGCACCCCAAGTACATGTATTATATATTTAATAAAAATAGTCAGGAATATCAGAGGACGGAATCACTCACAGCCAAGTTGTTAAGGTGAGGGAGTGGTGACCCATGCCTTTAATCCATCACTTTGTTGAAGCCTGACAGCCAGGCAGTGGTAACACACAGCTTTAATGCTAGCTCTAGGAGAATTGAACAAGGAAGTAAGATAACTGGAGGCGGGGAAAGAAATATAAGGCAAGAAAAGGAGAAACTCAGCACTCTGGCTGCATGACCAGTCTGAGGACCGTGAAGATAGGACATACCCCTATTGGCCATTGAAGTTGGCAGGGTGAGAACTGACAGTGGTTTGTTCCCTGTCTCTCTGATATTCCAGACTATTTTTATTCAATACTCAACATGTAACCACATGTGTGTGTCACCACAGCTGACTTCATACTATATTTTAACCAAATAGCCTTTTTTCAGAGCATTTTTAGGCAAGTGAAAGTATGGGTTTATATACTCTACTGGTTCCTAATGTCCATAACGTATTTGTAAATTGGTGAGTTTCTTAAACCCCTAAACCATGACAGAGCCGTAATTGGTATTACTGCAGTTGAGCACAGTCTATGGTCTACCAAACAAAATGGCTCTAACATAGAATCCTAGCTGATGAGAGCCACCTTGACTGATCTTGATGTACACAGCTCTGCTGTGTGCAGCCACTGAATTCTCACTGCTCCAGGGTAAGTGCGGCCAAGATCCATCAGGGAACTGGAACAGAGGTGAACTTGCTTCTGAGCCACTGATTGCTGTCACTGGTCACAGCCCTTCTCTCTCTTCTTTAGGCATCTATATTCCAGAGGATGACAGAGATGCGCCAGAGAAGTTCCGAGGTCTTGGAGTACGCATTGAGGATGATGTAGTGGTCACTGGGGACTCACCTCTGATCCTTTCTGCAGATTGTCCCAAAGAGATTAATGACATTGAACACATCTGCAACAGGACCTCTTGACCACCACTGTAGCTGTTACATCTCAGATTCAAGACCAGCATCCCTGCCTGTGTCTGTAGGCAGTGTCTCTGTAAAGGATTAAACACAGGTTCCCTGGGGAGTGCACAGCTATATGAGTGGGTGCCCCTGTGTATGGAGATGTTTTTATGTTAAGAAGATGTAAATCTGAAAGGATAAACTCTGGAACAGTCTGTTACTAGGACTTTAGCAACATTAATTCTGACAGCTTGATGATCCAGACACTATAACATGTGGATGTACAGTACTATATTGGTTGTGTGTGCTCATGCATTCCAATTAACACATTTCAGGGGAGGGGAAAAAAACAAAAAATTTCTCTTTCAGTTCTTCCCTTCCCGCACTTTTGCTGAGATCCACTTAAAATTCTAAGATGCTTGTGTGATGCCCATATTTTTACTCTTCACCAAAGTCTCTGCCTATGCTAAACCTACCTATCAATGTTCCGGGTGGCCAGCTTATCTTTCATGATTGGTGCCTCCTCAACCAAATTCTGTACATCTTCTGGGACTTCTCAGGCTCAGCCAACACGGATGTCCTGCAATCTTCAGCAAAACCAGCCAGCAAGGGAGTCTCAGAGCTTTCTTGCCCAGCACCTGGCAAGTGCCAAGTTTCTTCAAGGAAGAAAACGCAAGAAAAGGGAGACTATCTGTCCCCACAGATCCAGGCTTTGAGCTCTAGTTTTATTTTTATTTTTTTACTTTTTTCAATTTAAGGTGGATTCTTTTTCAAATGCCCACCTTCCTGTTCTTTAGGTGGCTTTATTTTCTGACAGGCTCAGGCTGGCCTCAAACTACCAATCTTCTCCCACCTTTATAGGGTTTTTATGGGGTTTATGTTTGGTTATTTGGTTTTTTAAAACAGGGTTCCTCCGTGTAGCCCTGGTTGTCCTTGAATTTGCTGCCTCTGCCTTCAGAGTGTTGGGTTAAAGGTGTGCGCCCTGTGGTCCACTTCTTACTAGCTAGGGATGGCATGGCAATGGCAGAGTCGTCATGTTTCTTCCCCTAAACACAGCATCAGGTTCATTTGTACAGCCCAGCTTGCATGGTGAGCAGGGCAGGGCTGGATTAATACAGATGCTTCATTCAAAAGCTTATGTGATAAAGGGAAGCCCTAAGAGCTAGTGCCTTAACTTCTTTTAGGTTTGAGTGTGTGCTTAATAGAGACTGTACCCAGGCATGGTGGTTCACACCTGTCATCTCAGCACTTAGAAGACTGAAGCAGGGCTTACTGTGAATTCAAGACTGACTCGTCTAGGCTACAGAGTAATATAGAGACTGCAAGTCAAAAGCCTGCGTCCTGCCTGCTCTCATATGTTAATTAGTGCTGGTCATAGGTAAAGTGCTGTGAGCTCTCCCACCAGTCCAAATGGCACCTCAGCCTCCTTTACAACAGCACACAAAGGAAGTAAACTGGGTTGGGATTTTAGTTGGAGCCACCACTGACTAGAAGACAATAAATGAAAGCATAGTTTATTAAGCCAGGCAGTGGTGGCACATGCCTTTAATCCCAGGACCCTGGAGACAGAGGCAGGCAGATTTCTGAGTTCTAGGACAGCCAGGACTACACAGAGAGAACCTGTCTCGAACAAACAAATTTAAATGGGTCCCCAAGCTGCTGGTGTCATAAAGAACACTGCACAGAGTGGTTTTATTTCTTCCTGGGATGACATCTAAGGCCCCAACCTGAGTAGATCATGGCAAATTTTCTCCAAACTAACATGTTTTCATATGTTCCTGGGATGATGAAAAGGTGATGATGATGAATACAGTTAACTCCTGACACTGCTCCAGAATCTTGTGGTCTCAAGCTTCATGGGTTCTGGGCTTCTTCCTCCCGTGGTCACTGAGGAACTTTGACTATCAGTATTGTATGGGTCAGGGTTCACCACTAGAGTTCAGGCCTACAGGACATGCACCCACCACAGTCCAGAAACTGCAGTCTTGGTCAACATTTCTTAATGTTTTGTATGACTTTTGTGCAATTATAAGTTCTGTTTGAACGAAATGCTGTTACTCTTTAAGGCCCTTTTTAATGACAATGACTGTATCATTCCCCAGTTAGGAGAGTGCATTGTTACTGTCATTTTTAAAATATACTATAAAACAATACAGAATCGTATGGTTTGTGCGTGTGTTTTATTTTTGCCTCTTGGGAGTTTTAGTGACAATTGTCACCATAGCTCATATATTTGAACTCTTGGTCTTCAGCTGATGGTGCTATTTGGGAACTTATGGAACCTTCAAGAGGTGGTGCCTTGCTGGAAGACATATGCCCATAGCAATAGGCTGTAAGAGTTACAACAGTTTCATCCCACTTCCTGTCCTCTCCTTGCTTCCTGTGTGGAAATAACTAAAAATCCAACAGCAGCTTCCTGCCACCCTACCTTCACTACCATAAGCCAAAATAAACTTTTCTTTTTTGTTTGTTTGTTTTTCTTTTTTAAAAAAAAAGATTTATTTATTATGTATACAGTATACAGAAGAAAGTACCAGATGGTTGTGAGCCACCATGTGGCTGCTGAGAATTGAACTCAGGACCTCTGGAACAACAGTCAGAGCTCTTAACCCCCGAGCTATCTTTTCAAGACAGGGTTTCCCTGTGTAGCCCTGGCTGTCCTGGAGCTCACTCTGTAGATCAGGCCCTTTTCTGTCATGCAGGCAAAACACTGTAAACATAATAAGTAAATAAATCTTTAAAAGGAAGAAAGAAACAGAAACCTAAGTTAAGGATCTGCATGACACAGGACAACAGGATATCCAAGAGAAGTTCTATTGCACAAATTCTACTTAGTCTTAGAATAAAAACCTGGAGCCAGGTATTAGAGAAAAACTGAAAGATCAGAAAGACAGAGGAACAAGCCACAGCCACTTCTCATGAATCCTCAGACTGAATGCCTCTCAGTCCTCAGCAAAAAAGGAAAAGGCTGCAAGTGAAGGGCTCAACTCCTGTTATCTTTCTCCATCCATCTGTCTCACTTCCTGGTTCAACTTTCCTAGTGCTGGGATTAAAGGTATGTATGTGTGTTTCCCAGGTACTGGGAGCAGAGGCCTGGGGTCCCAAGTGCTGGGATTAAAGGCTTATGTCACTATTCTCTCTCCTTCATGGCTAAATCTGTGGCTTGACTCTGTCATCTAATTTTTGGGCAAACTTTATTAAATACGCTATATCACCACACAGTGCCAGTGAGGGTCCAGTGTTAATAGTGTAGCAGAAACCAGAGGCCTCCAGCCAGGCAATGAACACTTGCAGATATGGACCAAGACTGGACATTGTTGACACATGCCTATAATCCCAGCACTTAGGAGGCAGAGGCAGGTGGATCTCTTTTAGTTCAAGGCCAGCCTGGTCTACAGAGTGAGTTCCATGACAGGCTCCAAAACTACACAGAGAATCCCTATCTCAAAATGATGTATGGACTCAAAGGTATAATGTGTGACTGTCGCACTCCAGCTTCCACAGTGAGATTTTCTTTTTTCCCTTTAAATTTTATTTAGTTTATCTTGGGGAGAAAGTTGCAAAGGCAGACTGGATTCAAAGAGAAAGGGAGATGAGGGGGAGCAAGATGTATAATGTGAAATCCACAAAAAATCAATTACAAGTTTAAAAAAGAAACAGTAACCCGGCTCTGTTGATACCAGGCTGGGTGTTGCACGGGATCCTGACTGAGACCTTGCAATGACAGTGTCCTCAGATTCTGCATGCACACCATTCACAACAATCTGTATCTGAACCAGACAGTGGTGGATCACAGGCCAGTAATCTCAGCATTTGGGAGGCAGCAGCAGGCAGATCTCTACAGCCAGAGCTTCACAGAGAAATCCTGTCTCAAAAACACAAAGAATCTGCATCTGAGCTGTATCACTGAGCTGGAGATACAGCTCAGTGATAGAGGAATTACATAGCACAACAACCCAGGCTAAACCATACAACCCAAGAAAATCCACAACAGGCTTTTTCTTTAGGACTATCAACCAGCTCCTAAACTGTGACTCGAAGACTTATTAGTTATGAATGCCCAGCCTCATCTTATGCTTGTTCTTACTAGTTCTTTTAATCTGTTTCCTTTTCATCTACATGTTGCCTTGGGGCTTTTTACCTTATTTTCATTCTGTTTGTCCTATATTCCTGCTACTGTTCTCTGGCTGCTGACTGCCTGGCTTCTGGCCCCAGGCATGTCCTCTGTCTCTCCCTTGGTCTCCTTTCCTTCTTTCTAAATTCCTCCTCCTATTCTGTCTGCCTGCCAGCCCTGCCTATCTCTCTTCTGTCTAGCTATTGGCCCTTCAACTTTTTATTAGACGCATCAGATGCCTTATGCAGTCGAGGTGAAGAAGCAACATAGCTTTATATAAACAAATGCAGTATGAACAAATGTAACACATCTTCACATCATTAACAGAGGAGGCAGAAACAAATGTAACACATCTCTGTCTAGGTAAATACTCGACAACACCTTACTACCATAATGGGAAAAAAAGAAAAACATCCTGATAAATTGAAATTTTTTAATGTATTTAAAGTTTTCTAATGGGGGGCAGGGTGGTGGAGAGATGGCTCCGTGGTTAAGAGCACTGACTGTTCTTCCAGAGGACCTGAGTTCAATTCCCAGCATCCCCATGGCAGCTAACAACTGTCTGTAATTCCAAGATCTGACACCCTCACACAGTTATACATGCAGGCAAAACACCAAGTCACAAGAAATTAAATAATTTTTAAGGAAAACAAAAAAAAAAATCTTCCCACCTTTAGTCAAGACTCTGCCTAAATGTTCAACTATCTAAAAATGGCATGATGGATGTAATTGGTAAAGTTGATGTTAAGCATTTTTCAGAAAATGAACATAACCACTGATCAGCTTTCTGATCCTGTGTTGTTATTTTGAGACCAGGTATTGCTATGTGACTTAAGCCGGCATGAAACCTCCTGCCTTGGCCTACTAAATGGTAAATTACATACATACTCCACCATTTCCAGTATAATTCTATAGTATTTTTAAATTTTTCTGTTTTGAGACAATGTCTATGTAGCCATGGATATCCTAGAACTCTTTATATAGACCAGGCTGACCTTGAACTCAGAGGTCCACCTGGCTCTGCCTCTGCCTCCAGAGCTAGGATTAAAATTGTATGCTACCAAAAAAAAAAAAAATTGTGGGGGCTGGAGAGATGGCTCAGTGGTTAAGAGCACCGTCTGCTCCTCCAGAGGTCCTGAGTTCAATTCCCAGCACCCACATGGCAGCTGACAACTGTCTGTAGTTCCAGTTCCAGGCAAACACCAAGGCAAATAAATAAATAAATAAAGTTTAAAAAAAAAAAATTGTATGCTACCACGCCCACCATGTGTCCTTAACTATCTGAGCCATCTCTCTGGCTCTTTCTTTTTTTAGCCAGCATAAATTATATACTATAATAACATGAATAACATAATCATACATATAGTTTTATTATGATACTTCTATGCATGTATATATGTTTTTAAATTTTTATGCATATTGCTGTTTTGCCTCAAATGTGTGTCTGTGGACCACATGTGCCTAGTACCTGTGAAGGCCAGAAGAGGGAGGGCATCAGATCCCCTAGAACAGGAGTTACCAACAGGTGTAAGCCACCATGTTGATAATAAAACCCTGTTATTCAGGAAAAGCAGCCTGTGTTGTTCACAGCTGAACCATCTCTCCAGCTTGAAAATAATGTAGTTTGACTCACTCTCCATTATGTTCTGTTCTCTTCCTTCCCATCCCCATAAATTTTTTTCTTCTCAGCTAATCCCCTTTCTGATTTCACAGGTTTGGGTGTGTGTCTGTGTACAACTTAATGAGTTTCAAGGGCTACTTACAGGAATATGGGTAAGGGGTCAATTACCTAAGAACAGGCAATTTACTAGAGGCGACATCGCAGGAGAAAATCTCCCCCTTGTCCATCTACCATCACCTGCCTATAGATCCTTGGAGGGAGCTTCCATGAAGGAATGTTAATGGACCCAATTCTGTGAGTCGGCTGTAGGTAATCACAGCTGCTGAGCATTCAAGGGTGAAATGGCCATGTCCTACCTGGAAGACAGCATTCCACAATATTCCACCCTTTCATTTGACTCTTACATTCTCTCCATTTTCTCTATCACAGTATTCCCTGAGCCTTAGAGGAAGTGATATTGATATCCCACCTAAGGGTAAACATTGAACAATCACTTATTCTCTCCACATTGACCAACTATAAATCCCAACATTCACCACTACCTACTGTGAAAAAGAAGCTTCTCTAACCAAAGCTGATAGCAGCACTAGTCATTGAGCAAAACCATATCTAGAAGGCAATTTGACAGGCACATGATGTCCCTTTTAGCAAAACAGAAGTAGTGTCCCTACTAGAGTTAATAGCCTCTCCAGCCACAGACTTTTGACCAAGTTTACAGTACCTGGTATGAATTGGAACAAGCCTCAAATCCAGTTTTTAAAAAAAAAAAAAAAAAAAAAAAGTTTGCGGGCTGGAGAGATGGCTCAGCGGTTAAGAGCACCGTCTGCTCTTCCAGAGGACCCGGGTTTGATTCCCAGCACCCACATGGCAGCTAACAACTGTCTGTAGTTCCAGTTCCAGGCAAACACCAAGGCAAATAAATAAATAAATAAATAAAGTTTTAAAAAAAAAAGTTTGCTTACCTTTGCAGTGGTTATGCCACTATGGCATCATAGAATATATCTTGCCTGATAGGTTGATAGTGTAGCACACAATAAGTAACACTGTTGATAACAATTCTTCCCCAGCAGCTTATCCAGCACCTTCTCAGCATTGTGCTAGGCTAACCAACAGAAACACACACACACACACACACACACACACACACACACACACACACACACACACACGAACACGCACACGCACACACACACACACAAAAAGAAAACAAACCTCATTTCATGAACCCATGTGTCTTAGTTACGATTTCTATTGCTATGAAGAGACACCATGACCATGCCAACTCTTTTTTTTTTTTTTTAAACTTTATTTGTTTATTTGGTGTTTGCCTGGAACTGGAACTACAGACAGTTGTCAGCTGCCATGTGGGTGCTGGGAATTGAACCCGGGTCCTCTGGAAGAGCAGATGGCGCTCTTAACCGCTGAGCCATCTCTCCAGCCCCCCATGCCAACTCTTATAAAGGAAAACATTTAATTGGGGCAGGTTTACAGTTCAGAGGTTTAGTCCATTATCATCAGGGCAGCAATCAGGACAGCATGCAGGCAGACTGGTGCTAGAGAAGGAGCTGAGAGTTCCACATCTGGATTGGCAGGCAGCAGGAAGAGACTGACACACTGGTCAGGCTTGAGCATCTAAGACCTCAAAGTCTGTCCACAGTGTCATACTTTCTCCAACAAAATCACAACTACTCCACCACTCTGTGAGGACTATTGTTATTCAAACCAACACACCGTGCTCAACTTAACTCAATTCACTGTATAGTGGAGGAAAATCTTTTTTTTTTTTCTTAAAATAGAGTCAGAGTCTCTTATTTTTATTTATTTATTTATTTATGTATTTATTTTAACGTTCTGTACAGACAGAAGTAAATGTAAACGTGAAAAGTTTAAGATTCATTTTGTAATGAACACCTCTATCTTATTTCAATGTCAATTACAAAACATACCAACCACTATGAGAACAGGCCAATTAAAATCGTAAAACAACAAAAACCTGGGGCTGGAGAGATGGCTCAGCGGTTAAGAGCACCGTCTGCTCTTCCAGAGGACCCGGGTTCAATTCCCAGCACCCACATGGCAGCTGACAACTGTCTGTAGTTCCAGTTCCAGGCAAACACCAAGGCAAATAAATAAATAAATAAATAAATAAAGTTTAAGAAAAAAAAAAAAGCGACTTCGAGCATGTGCTCCAGTCAAAAAAACAAAACAAAACAAAAAACAAAAAAACAAAACACTTCATAATAAAATATATCCAACTTTGAAGAGAGCTGCTTCCTGGTGTCTTCACATCCTTCTCTTCTGTGTACTTGTATACAGCACATTGTTTCCTCGGATGAAGGCATCCCCATACTTATTCTTCAGCTGTCCATTTACATACTCTTCCTTCTGTTCAGTGCTATATTCACGTAGCCATCCAGGCAGGTCAAGACCCCTCGTAATCCACTCCAGAATTTAGTTTCACCACAACTGGCCATCCAATGATTTGCTTTAAGAAGTTACTAGGGGTTTGCTTCTGCAAACTCATTTTTAACAATTTTGGGAGGCAGGAAACTGGAATCTCCTGTGTTAACTTAATCCAACTGTGCAGCTATCACCTCTCATGGCCCCAGGCTCATCTCAGCTGGATCTGGAGCCTCCGGACCTCCCCGGAAACTCTTTTGTTTTTATTTTTTTTTTAAGATTTATTTATTATGTATACAACATTCTGCCTCCGCTATGCCTGTGTGCCAGAAGAGGGCACCAGATCTCAAGATAGATGGTGTGTGCCAGCATGCTGGGAATTGAACTCAGGACCTCAGTGCTCTCAACCACTGAGCAATCTCTCCAGCCCCTGAGGAAAATCTTAAATGTCTGATATGCTTGCTTTCACCTCCTTAGTACTGGACTACAGATACATACTGGTTTTGTAGTACTGAAGATTGAACCCAGGGCTTTATTGTTTTTGTTTTGACTTGTTTTTTCAAGACAGGGTTCTCAGATTATAGTTGTTGGGGGGAGGCAGAATTTGAATCAGTGTCTGCCTGACTCTAAAGCTGATATGCTCATGAATGGTCCCACTCCTGACACCAAGCCTGGCTGTCCTGTGCTGACCCCACCTCACCCTTATACCTTGTAGTGACAGCATCTACAACACAGAGTAGATTTTTTTTTTTTAAACTTTATTTACTTCTTTTATTTGCATTGGTGTTTGCCTGGAACTGGGAACTGGAACTACAGATAGTTGTTAGCTGCCATGTGGGTGCTGGGAGTTGAACTCAGATCCTCTGGAAGAGCAGTCAGTGCCCTTAACCTCTGAGCCATCTCTCCAGCCCCTACAGAGTAGATTCTAATTAGCCAGTAGACAAGCATTCCCTTTTCCTTTCCTTTCTCTCCTAAAAGGGAGAAACTTTATAGGGAAAGTGAGGCTGTCGCCACCTGCTATTATTTTGCTTATTCATTTATCTGCTTTTGTTTGTTTGTTTTAGAACTTTTTTTTTAAACTTAACAGGTTTCTATCCTTTTTTTAGTATTTATTTATTTATTTATTATGTATACAGTTTACAGAAGAGGATACCGGATCTCATCATAGATGACTGTGAGTTACCATGTGATTTTGCAGGGAATTGAACTCAGGTCCTCTGGAAGAACAGTCAATGCTCTTAACCTCTGAGCCATCTCTCCAGCCCCATTTTAGAATATCTTTAATCTTATCACTTGAGAGGCAGAGACAGATTTTGAGGATATCCTAGTCTACATAGAGAGTTTCAGAACAGTCAGGACTACACAGTAAGACCCTGTCTTAAAAATAATAAATAAGGGCTGGAGAGATGGCTCAGAGGCTAAGAGCACAGACTGTTCTCCCAGAGGTTCTGAGTTCAATTCCTAGCAACCACATAGTGGCTCACAACCATCTATAGTGACATCGGGTATCATGTATATTGTATACATGATAAATAAATCTTTAAAAAAATAAATAAAAAAAAATAAATAAATAAGTGGGGCTGGAGAGATGGCTCAGAGGTTAAGAGCACTGACTGTTCTTCCAGAGGACCTGAGTTCAATTCCCAGCAAAACCACATGGTGGCTCACAACCATCTATGATGAGGTCTGGTGCCCTCTTCTGTAAAAAAAAAAAAAAAAAAAAAAACAACTGTATGCATAATAAATAAATAAATCTTAAAAAATAAATAAATAAGTGAGCCCTAAAATCAACCAAATCCCATTGTAGGGCTTACTAATTAATGTTGCTCCCTTCTTATATCTCTATAATTCACTCTTCACAAAGATTACGGATTGAAAACTTAATATAAAGCTGTGGTGTGTGCATGCCTGCAATCCCATCACTTGTGATGGTGACACAGGAAGACAGTGAATTCCAGATCAACATAAACTACATAGCAAGACCCAGTCTTCTTTAATCCCAGCACTTAAGAGACACAGACAGACAGATCTTTTATGAGTTTGAAGATAACCTGGAATACATAGCAAATTCCAGGACAGCCAGAGCTACCTAATAAGGCCGTGAGTCAAAAAGGGTAGCTTGTCTTATAAGCATGAGCATAAATTCAAACCCCATAACCAACTGCACATACCTTGATTCTCATTAGCGCATCAATTTATCCGACTTTCACTCTTATAGACTTTGTTTATTGATAAATGTCCTGTATACATGTGTCCTGTGTCTTTTTTTTTAATTTTTTTTAAACTTCATTTATTTATTTATTTGCCTTGGTGTTTGCCTGGAACTGGAACTAAAGACAGTTGTTAGCTGCCATGTGGGTGCTGGGAATCGAATCCGGGTCCTCCGGAAGAGCAGACGGCGCTCTTAACTGCTGAGCCATCTCTCCAGCCCCGTGTCCTGTGTCTTAATTCATGTAAAGAGCTAGTTTTGTCTGTGCCTTTTTTTTGAGACAAATACTTGCCACATAGTCCTGTCTGGCCTAGAACTCTATGTAAAAGAGGCTTGCCTTAAATTTATAGAGATCCATCAGCTTCTGTCTCTTGAAGGCTGGGGTTAAAGGTATGTAACTCACACCTGGGTATTATTTTTAAAAAAAATATTTATTTATTGTTATGTATACAGTGTACAGAAGAGGGTACCAGATGTCATTATAGATGGTTGTGAGCCACCATGTGGTTGCTTAGACTCAAACGCAGGACCTCTGGGAGAACAGTCAGTGCCCTTAACCTCTGAGCCATCTCTCCAGCCTCGATTATTATTTATATGTTTGTGTGTCACTATGTATGTGTATTCATGCATATGTGCACACCCTCGGAAGCCAGAAAAGGGCTTCAGATACCTCAGAGCTGGAGTTCCAGATGTGGTGACCTGTTTAACATGGGTGCTAGGACTCAAGCTCAGAAAGGTAGCAACGGGATCTTAACCACTGACCCATTTCTCCAGCCCTCCATGTTACATATGTGTAGTGAATGCCCTATGTATGGCACATGTATCACTTAGCACCCATTTGAGGTTCATAGGACAAGGTGCTGGAATAGATTCTTTCCTTCCACCCTTTGCATCCTGAGAGTTGAAGGCAGGCCTTGAACTTGGTGGCAAGTGCTTTTTCCTGCTTTTCCAACTTGCTAGCCTCCCCACCCCTCAGATTTATTTATTTTATTTTATATGTATGGGAAATTTGCCTCCATAGATATGTGCATCACTTGTGTGCCTGGCAGGATGGATCCCCTGAAACTGGAGTTACAGACAGTGGTGAGCAGCCATCTGGGTGCTGGGAATTGAACCCAGGTCCTCTAAAGGAGCAGCCAGTGCTCTTAACTGCTGAACCATCCATCTCTCCAGCCCCCTTTGTTCCTCTCTTCTAAGATCTTATTTTTATTTTATGTGTGTGAATGTTTGGCTGTATATCTGTACTGTGTGCATGTATGTGTGTGTACCAGGTGCCCACAGAGGCCAGAAGAGCGATCTGAGTCCCTGGAGCTGAAATTACTAATAGTTATAAGTCATCACATGAGCCTTGGGAAATAACTCTGGGTCTTCTGTGAGAGGAGCAAGTTCTCTTAACAACTGAGCCATCTCTCTAGCCCCACCAATCATTTTTTATGCTTGTTTGTTTATTGTAGCACTGGGAATATAATGCAGAGCTTTATGTACCCTACAACTGAGCTATATCGATAGCACTTTTTTTGCCATGAGTGCCAGGGGTCCCCAGAAACTTGAGCTACAGACAGGTGTGAACTGTCATGTGGGTACTGGGAATTGAACTCAGGACCTCTGGAAGAGCAGTCAGCACTCTTAACCCCTAAGCCACCTCTCCAGCCCCTTGACAGCACTTTTTAAAAATTACTTTTTTATAATTTGTTTTTATTTTATGTGTATTGGTGTTTTGCTTGCATGTCTGTGTGAGGGTGTCAGAAGCCCTGGAACTGGAGCTAGACAGGTGTGAGCTGTGGGAGTGGGGAACTGATTCCAGGTCCTCCGGAACAGCAGCCTGGGCTAGCATTTTCTGATGTACATTTGTTGTGTTTAGATCTACAAATACCATTGTGCTAAACGTGCTTATGGTATTCAGTACAGTAACAATATACGCAGGTTTGGAGACTAGGAGCAGTAAGCTAACTATAGAGCTTTGATGTGTAATAGGCTACCACATCCAGGTTTGTGTCATTTCCATATATAATGTTCACACACACACAAATTGCTCAATGCCGTTTTAAAAATGTGTACATATTAAGCAGGGCAGTGGTGGTGCATGCCTTTAATCCCAGCACTTGGGAGGCAGAGGCAGGCAGATCTGTGAATTTGAGGTCAGCCTGGTCTACAGAGAGAGTTCCAGGACAGCCAAGGATACACAGAGAAACTCTTTCTTGAAATAAAACAAAAAAGGTGTGCATATTAATCAAGACATATCGTTGCATCCTCGTCTCAATTTCATCATCTTATCTTCTATAATATGCACTGCAGAGGGGCTGGAGAGATGGCTCAGGGGTTAAGAGCACTGACTGTTCTTCCAGAGGACCTGAATTTGATTCCCAGCATCCACATGGCAGCTAACAACTGTCTGTAATTCCAAGATCTGACACCCTTACACAGTTATATATGCAGGCAAAACTCCAATTCACATAAAATAAAAATAAATATTAAAAAAAATATGCACTGCTACCTGAAACTTCCTGCTACGGTTGTTGATTTGTGCTTTATTCCCCTACTAAGAGTTGACTTCATCACTGTGGCTTTCCTGTTTAAAATAGAACCTGGTACAGCTGAACATGGTGGCTCACCCCTTCCATCTTCAGCATGGGGGAGGAAGAAGTAACAAAATTGTTCAGCTTTCAAGACCAGCCTGGGGGGCTGGAGAGATGGCTCAGAGGTCCTGAGTTCAATTCCCAGCAACCACATAGTGGCTCAAGACCAGCCTGGGCTACAGAGTTAGGTCCTTTCTCAAAAATAATAATAAATAATAAGAATTATCCAAAATTAGGGCTGGAGAGATGGCTCAGAGATTTAGAGCAGTGGCTACTCTTAAAGACGTCCTGAGTTCAATTCCCAGCAACTACATGGTGGCTCACAACCATCTGTAATGAGATCTCTCTTCTGCAGATACGCACATAGGCAGAACACTTAGCAGATCTTAAAAAACAACAATAACAAAACAAAAAAAACCTTTAAACCTAGTACATACTCAAAATATTTGTTGAATAATGGATAAATATCAGTACCTTAACTATGGATTCCTAGTATCCCCATTGAAGGTCTATTAACACATAATAAATCAATGATGGGTTTTCACATGGGCTGTAGAACATGGACAAACACACATACAACAAGGCTCTCACACATTTACTCTGTGAAAGTTAAAGCCGTGGTGTTGTTTCTGGATTTATTGTCCTTCTCACCAATGGCATCAACAACACACTCCATGACCCTCCAATAAGTACCTCTACTAAGAGGATATGTAACATTTCAGATAAAGTTCTTTTGTTGTTCCGTTGTGCAGGCTGGAACACAACAGCCTCCAGCTTTCATCTCCCAAGTCCTAGGATTATAGGACAAATACAAATATAAAAAATTCAACGTGATGTATTCCAGTCATGCCTCTGCTAGTTTAGGAGATAAAACCATTGAGGCTTGCACTAAACATGGAAGTAAACCTAAAGTACATGTTGTTTAGTTTGATGTGAATGATCCGAAAGATTATCAGAATCCCTCACCCGAATTCACGTTCACATGGAACTAGTTTAAATGTTGTACAAACAGCAAAATTCTGAGAGGAATTGCGGAGAAAGGGAGAACCATTTAGGACAGGCTGGTTAGGGGAGGTAATAAGGCATCTCCCAGGCTTCTAAGTTTTCTACATTTCTTTCTGATGAGAAGGTGAAGAAGGCAAAGCTGCAGAATGCCTGCTCTGTTAGTCTGGGGCAGATCATTCAGGCCTCTAAAATCATTTCCCAAACTGATTGGGAACTCAGCCTGTGCCCGGGCGCTGGAAAGCCTGGCCGCGGGCCTCCAGGACACTGCTGCACTGCTCAGCTCCAAAGGCAGCCAAGAGCAGAGGAAGGCCGGTGTGGGCTTCCCATAGACCCGCCCAAGCCCCTTCCAGCACAGCCTGGGACGGCGCTATGGGAAGGGAATAAAAAGGGGAGCAGTGGCCGCCCCAGATGAAGCAGACAGGCCAACGGGCTTCCCTGCAGAAGCTAAAAGCACACGGACATTCCCACCAGCAGGATCACGTAGCTCGGCCCCGCCCGGCCCCGCCCGGCCCCGCCTCAATCACTCCAGCCTACTCCCCAAACTAAGGGCCAAGGGGAACCTCCGCCTGCGCCTTTAAGGGGCGTGGCCACAGGCTCCGCCCCTACTGCCCGCGCGCGCCAATAAGGGGAGGGGTGCGGGAGGAGGAGCCTGGTGTGGGGAACCGGAGGCGAAATGTGAACCTCTGCGCAGGCGCAGTGGCCCGGCGAGAGGCAGTGTGTTTCCAAAATGGCGGCAGCGATGGATGTGGATACCCCCAGCGGCACCAACAGCGGCGCGGGAAAGAAACGCTTTGAAGTGAAAAAGGTTGGGTCTCGCCAGCACCTTCCGCAGGGAAGCTAGAGAGGCGTGGATGTGGCTGGCAGGCCCGAGGACGAGCGAGGCGTGGGGGAAACAGGCTCATTTCAGGGTGTTCCCGGGACCGGCTACCACGCAAAGAAGCTAGGGGGCGGGCTTTAGGATTGATGGGCATGACGGCGATCCAATGAGCGGAGCCATATTAGTTTCGCTGGGGAAGCTGAGGAGCCAATCACAGAGCTGCTTACTGGAATACGCGGGGACTAGGGGAAGGACTGGGTGGGGTGGATGCAATGGAGACTGTGGAAGATACTGCGGCGGGTGGAGGATGGGGCACTGCGGAGAAAGCTGGGAACGTGAGATCTTACCGCAGAGGAGGCTCTAAAGAACCTTTTCGGCGTTCTGCTTGCCCCGCCCCTTCCTGGATGCTTCCTGAGAGACCTGGTTTGGGTCCTCGATTTTGTGGAGGAGGCCTTCACCAGTCTCTAAAGCCTTCATCTCGGGTCTCTTGCTCCTTCCGAGATGTCTACCGGCTGTCACAAAGCTTCTGCCAGTCACACAGTTCCGGATACCTTCTAACAAAAGCAGTAATTAAAGGCTTGATGGGCTTTTTAAAAAGCAAGCCCAGAACTTGTGATATTTAGAAAAATGGAGTATTGTTATTGATTTGGGAACAGGAAAATAAAAATGTGGAACGTCTTTTTGCATGATATTCACCTTCATAGTTTGCCAATCGTTTGGGAGAAAGGTATTCCTACCTAGGATTACATAAATCTGTTCAAAATGAAAATCGTGAAGTAGGAGAGATGTTTTCTTCTTACATATTTTTGGAACGTGCCGCTGAGCACACTCTCCACCCCACCCCCTTTTTCTGCGTCTCATTGTGGCCTTTGCTGCTCAGTTACAGCCAGCAGCCATATTGAAGAATAATAAAAACAGTCGGTTTTTTTCCTATGAGTTGATGTTATATGAAAAGCAGTGCAGAACTTACTAAACTTTTGAGAGTTGAATCTGAAAGAGATGAAGAGTTGAGAAGTCACATAAAAGGAATGTCTGCTGATATGTATGTATTATTGCAGAAGTCAGTTGAACTGCCCTTAAATCGGCTTACTATAATTAATAGTTTGGACATATAAAAGTTGAGAACATCAGTTTACTTGATAACAGGAAAAGAAAATAGTGGATTCAATTTTGCCAAGAATTAATCTGGCAAGATTTAAGTGATGACCTTGTTCTGTGTACTAATGCTGGGTAGGTACTCAGCTTATCCAGAGATTATCCACTTTATGATCCAGTCATCATCTTAGTTCATTCTGCTCACCTCCCTGTTTGTGTAAGCGCAGATACTTCTGCAGAGTTAAGAGTCCACATCTTCCAGGGAAAGCTGCACACTAACTCAAGTGTACACTTATTTTTATCTAAAACAGCTGTTTAAAAATATTTCTAATTTGCTTACATTGATTTGGCTAGCTAAATTCTTTTACAGTATAGACAGAAAATTGAAGAGTCCCATTTTAATATATTCCATCTTTAAATGAAAGAGGAAGCAAGCTTACATGTGGTGGCTGTTTTCCTCTGATGGTAGTGCAGATAGTATAGTCCAGAAACATTCTTTCTTTGATAGTCTCTATGGCCAGAGAGTTGGTAGCTGAAGCTGAAACCTGAAGTCCTAATGAGTCTTTTACATTACAAGGCAAATGCATTGTTTCCCCCTTTTCTCTCTGCAGTGGAATGCAGTAGCCCTCTGGGCCTGGGATATTGTGGTTGATAACTGTGCCATCTGCAGGAACCACATCATGGATCTTTGTAAGTAACTGGAGGATGGGAAGAAGTTGAGAAGGTTGCATAATGGTGGTCATCCCGAAGACTGATTTTCTTTTATAGATACAAAGCAGGATCAGAACCCTGAGCGCTCCTGCATCTCATCCATTTGTACCTTTAAAATAGATTGTTTCAGTTTTTGAAATACACTTTCTATGTGTAGCCCTGGAACTCATTTTGTAGACCATCTGGCCTCAAACTCAGAGATCACACCTTTCTCTGCCTCTTGAGGTGTGGGATTAAATGCCTGAGTCACCAATAATAATTATTTTTATTATTAAGTTAAATAGTTAAAACTTATCTGTCCAAAGTTGCTATCAGCCTTTTCAAATAAAGAGTTAATTTTATTTTAAAATGATGTCCTGGAGACACACAGAACTCTCAGAATAAATTACTCATTGTAAAGCCAACAAGATCCCATTTAGAATGAGCTGTAGGAAGAGTTGCCCATTCTTCCCATCTTACACAGATGCAAAGGCAAAAATAGTGTAAGAAAATGACCTTTGAAGGTTGATATGACAGTGCATGTCTGTAATCCCAGCATTTGGGAGGCAGTGCCAGAAATATTACGGCAAATTACAGACCAGCCAGGACTAAAATTTGAGCTATAGCACTCTTTATCAGAATTAAGTTTTGTTGAGCAAGATTTTTATTTGCAGTTTCAGTGTCTGTGTGTTTGCTTGTGTGGGGATATATGTGTGTTAACATATGCATGTTTACATGTGCACACATAGGCTATTGTTTATAAACAGAGAGCCATTCTTTATGTATGTCATTTAATTAGGTGTTTCTCTATTTGTAAATATGTTATTTACTACTATAACATGTTGTCTAATATGTAATAGAATTGCACTGAATATTTGCTAAGTGAATAACAAAAAGCAAATGGTATGACAATTTGATCACTGTAACTTGGAAAGCATGAATCAAAAGATTTGTGTCGAAAAGCGCATGTGCTGTTTGCTGGTAGTTGAAAAAAAGCTCAATTTCTTTGAACTTTGACCTTTTTTTAATACTACAGAGAGAACAACTGCCATGTTTAATATAGATGGGAGGAACCTCACTGAAACACAACACAGCAGTTTCAATATAAGTGGAGTCTCTGGCAGGGTGCATGCAAGTCTCTGTCCCTTGTATTTTTATAAGTTGCACCCTGAGAAAATCTTACTTCCTTGAGGCTGTCATCCTTCTTACCTTTCTTATTTAAGTAACTGTGTATCTCTAAACATACTTTTTGGGAGGACAACAGAATTTTTTTCCCTACTTTCTTCAATAATACATTTTACATACATGTTTTGTTTGTTTGTTTTAAGATTTGTTTATGTCGGGGGGGGGGGGGGGGGGGGGTTGGAAAGATGGCTCAGCGGTTAAGAGCACCGGCTGCTCTTCCAGAGGACCCGGGTTCGATTCCCAGCACCCACATGGCAGCTAACAACTGTCTGTAGTTCCAGTTCCAGGCAAACACCAAGGCAAATAAATAAATAAATAAAGTTTAAAAAAAAAAAAAAGTATTTATTTGAAAGAAAAAAAAAAGATTTGTTTATGTATGTGAGTGTTCTATCTGCATGTATGCCTTTATGCCAGAAGAGGGCATCAGATCCCACTAAAAATAGTTGTGAGCCAACATGTGGTTGCTGGGAATTGAACTCAGGACCTCTGGAAGAGCAGCAGTGCTCTTAACTATTGATCCATCTCTCCAGTTCCTGTTGTTTTTTAGGTTTTTTGTTTGTTTTTTCCTTGTGTCAGAGTTTCTCTGTGTAACCCTGGAAAGTATTGGAACTTTCTCTTTAGACCAAGCTGACTAGAACTCATATCTTCCTGCCTCCAGAGTGCTGGGATTAAGTGCACAGTGTATTTATTTAGTTAGTTTTTTTGTTTGTTTGTTTTCTTTTGAGATGGTGCATAACCAAACTGGCCTAGAACTTGGTATGTTGCCCACACTGTTCAGCATTCTTTTTTTTAAATTATTATTATTATTATTATTTATTTACTTATTTGCCTTCGTGTTTTGCCTGGAACTGGAACTACAGACAGTTGTTAGCTGCCATGTGGGTGCTGGGAATCGAACCCGGGTCCTCTGGAAGAGCAGACGGCGCTCTTAACCACTGAGCCATCTCTCCAGCCCGCCCACACTGTTAAAATGAATGATCCTCCTGCCTTTGCTTCTCTTATGTTCAAAATATCACATGAGATAAAATATTGAACTTCTATAACAAAAGCCTTTTATAGATCTGAGTATAATGGTTTATACAAGGAATCTGCTTTGTCTTGGTTAGGGTTTTTATTGCTTTTTTCTTTTCTTTCCTTTTCTCTCCCCTCCAGGCAGGGTTTCTTAGTATGTCAGTTCAGGCTGTCCTAGAACTCACTCTGTAGACCAGGCTGGCCCTGTACTCCATAGATCCACCAGCCTCTGTTTCCTGAGTATGCCACCACCACCCAGCAATAACCGAAATCCTTTCAAGGAAAACATTTACTAAGCATTTGAGG